>JABCKD010000901.1:0-86397 GCA_013186415.1 Fusarium sp. NRRL 66088 | reverse complement strand
ATATTAATACCTTATAATAAGTTATAATTAATAATAAGCTAATATATATAAATAAGTTAATAAATAATAAAGATAAGTATATAAACTAAAATAACTATAAAGATAGTAGGTGGGTTTTAGATAACCTGACTGCACTTGGGAGTGGTCGGGGGGCCTTGACGAGCATTTCCCAATGGTGTTGGCACTATACAAGGAACGGCTCAGATTGGATTCTTTGTAAGGGTAGGGGGTAATGACGTACCAGGCTTGCCGCTTTGGCTGGGCCTTGTGCGCATGAAGCGTGTCGTGCAGTTTTGAGCGTTGGATCCAGATGGAGGTTAGCAGTGTCAAGGTCGCGGTCTGGGCTTCCATGTGTCGATAACTGTAGGAGCCCTGGCCAATAATTCTCCCCCTGGAATAGAAGACCAGAATGTTTCGCCACGGGGCGTTGAACTGGTGCGTGACCAATGATAAGAGGACGACCCAACACAGCGCGACGTTCTAGAGCTTGAATTCTAAGTCAGGCATGGAAAGATTCAGCAGTGGAAGACACAAGCAAGCAACAGTGGTAAGGGTTATAGCCAAAATATTGCGAGCTAGCAACTGGGTAAATACTAAGATAATTCGTCCGATGCAGGTTCAGGGGGGGCTGGCACTCCTCCCTTATTCACCGATCCACTCGGCAGCGCTTCTGTGAGATATTCTGCTACATCCCATCGCCTTGATCCAGCGCCCTTTGCGTGTTCTCATGGCACAACCCAACGGCGAATGGCGGATCCAAACGACCAGGGAGCCTCACGCATCGTTGAAACGTGAACTGGAAAACACAAAGCAACCAACACTAGGCGGATGTTCTTCGACGTGATGTGATATCCTCACTCATGTTAACGACATATGTTGTATGTGTTATTTCCTGTTTGCCCGTCGCAATCCAACTCGTGAGTATATTTATTGTCCTACGGTCAGTCGGCGTCGCGTGGCTTCATAGTAGTCAGCCATGTAGTTAATGTTCTTTCTCAGCTTTATATTTGTCTTAACTTGACCAGAAAGGATGGCGATCTTACTGGGCAACTATTCCGGTCGCCTGGGCGCCCCAAAGAAACGCCAATATCGTCATCCGCCATCTTGGCTGTCTAGGAATAGGGAACGCACATCAAGAGGCGCAAGACAGCAGCAGTTGACTTTCGCAGGGGGCAAGCAACGAAAGGCAGTTCGAGTTGGCCGTATCGGCGAGTAGCTAAGCCCTTGTCACTTCTCCATCCGGAGCGCAACTCCATCTTAGGCCAGTTATTTATGTGACTATACTCAAAGAGTCGGGATCCAAGGAGACACGTACCACGGAGTGACGAGACAGGTTGCCGGCATATTCGCTCAGCCACATGGCCAGGCACTCTGGAACGGATCTTGAACCTTGAGTCACATGAGCCCCATGGGCTTAATTCAACGACGGGTCATGAGAAAGATTCGTCTATAGTGAGCTGAGGGTTGCCCGCCGAAGGAAGTCTCGCATGCTCAGCAACTCAAGATGGCCACCTGTTGGGGTCCCTGGCAACATGGCGGTCAGTCATTGTCTCCTGCTCAAGTCTGGTTACTTTGAGCCCCGACAAGGCAATTCCCCGTGAACTGCTTGATAACTGCGGTCTTCTGGTTTAACCCATCAAGTAAAAGGCTCCAGCTATAATAAACAGATTGTCAAAACATCATAGCATCATAATATTCGATAACTACTTGTAGCCCAGTCTCTCACCCAGGTAGCCCACCAGTCACAGCCACTCAGCTCCCTGTCTCTGCCTTGTCACCTTCCTCTCAGACGTCGTCACAATCGGCATCGCAGCCAGAAATTGGTTCAAAATAAGCATCACTTCAGCGTAGAAAAGCGACAGGCACAGCTACGCAAGCGGGAGAGGCGAATACTCATTCCAGGTATGACGTGTTGCAGGCCGGGTTCAACCAACGTTGTTTTTACACTTGGCTGCTGCCTTGATCATCATTTTATGTGGCTCCCAACTTGTGAAGCCTCGTAACCAACGTTAAGATTTACACAACTCACAGAGCCCAGTTGGGCTCTTCGGCGAAGGGGACGTGCTTGACACAACATCTAATCACACCCTAGGCCTTCCGACCGACCCTCTATACTCGGCCCGCAGCCCGCTCCGTTGCAGGCGTCCGTCGGCTAACGCATTGATCAGTCCACGTAGTCGCAACTCACAACATCAAGTACTCGGTATATTAAACGGAATAATAATAGGTGGCTGAGATCTAACGGAAGGATGAAAGGGGTACAAATAACCCATCTTCCACCTCTCTCCATCACCTTCGTGACCTCTGCCCTCATCGTCTCTTCCCCCATCTTCCTTCCCACAACTCGTCTTGCATCATCCCATCTACAGCAACTCGCCTTCACCTCGTTCAGTCATCATGGCGAAACGTAGAGATAATGTATGACCCCCGGATGTTCCCGTTACTGGCCGGGGTTAGCTGACCTCTCAGTCGCCACCCACACCAGTTACCGCTCGAACGAAGCGGACCAGAAGCCTGGGCACGAAGCCACTCGTTGAGGACAACATAGTGGTGGCGGTAGCCCCCCTTGTACCCCTATCGGTGAAGACCTCCAAGCAGAAGACTACCGACAAGAAGAGTCCAGGCGAAGAGAACAACAAAGATGGCGGCTCAGCAAGTCCTCCTAATACCTCAACTAGACCCAGCTGATGACAATATGAGGCTGCTGCTGGGCCTAAGGCGAAGCAAGCCACTTGCTTCACCTGTCTCGTAAAGATGCTGCAAGATCACCGCCATCGGTGCCTCGAATCTGACGGTACGTTTCTTATTCCCAGTCACATCTACGGTCCTGCTGACATTGCTCACTTGCAGGCAGCAATACCCATTGCTGCCGATACTGTGCGGAGAGAAATAGGCTGTGCAACCCTGTTCGTGATTCCAGTCGAATCCTGATGTATTTGCGTCGAGCTTATATACGTTGGGCAGCTCAATGGCAGTGATCAGCTGAAGAGGGACGAAGCAGACCGCCCAATAGACAAAGGGGTTGTGGATATGTCCAAGGTATTCTCTGCTCTTTGCCAGGCTTATAGCCAAGCCAATAAAAAGGTGAGTTCTCCGTTTCCATAGCTGACAGGAGATTTGTCTGACCAGAAACAGCCCAAGGACTTTGACAAGGTCAAAGAGAGGGTTCAGGAATGGTACTTGATGAGATGCGTCAAGCTTTCCTCGGCCGGACTCAGGTTGGCAAGACCATGGGTGGTGAGAAAGGGGAAGAAAACAGAGTCTCATGGGCAAGGCAAGTGAGGCTCTTAGCTCCGGGAGTTGGAATAGCCATCTCTGGCTTTGTGTCATATATTTCTAGATATCATGCGAATAGTTTTGGGTATAGTCGCTCCCCGCCATCGTCGTCAAGGCTAGCCCGTGACAATGGCTTGGGGTTTCTCGTCGAGGTCCATCCATCAAAAGCGTAGAGACTAATGGTCAAGCACGAAAGGGGTTTGGCAGCTTAGAAACGAAGACGGATGTCTATAGAGCAAGCAGGCAGGCCAGGCAAATGCTTTATATAACGGATTTGCTCTGCTATGTCATGGAAGTTGGAGGCCATCAATTGACCTGTTTGTCAAAAGTTAAGCTGCCCTGGGTAGCTCACTGATTCCATAGGTACCTCAGGTTACCATGGATCTAACTGACTGTTGGGTCGGGTGAGCAAGGGAGAGTTAGGGGGCATGCCCGCTAAAAATGTAGTGCATCGACCACTAATCTACAGCGGGAGTGCCACTATTTTACAGGGCCCGTGCCAATCGCCCAAAAAACAGCCCGTGCCCGGGCGGTGTCCCCGGGCTGGCTCCGGGGCGCCCGTCTTCCATCTCCGCCCACGACGGGGCATATTGTCTCGCCGGTCGCGTCAGGCGGGCACGTGGCAGGGCATTTGAACAAGGCATAAACGAACGAGTGACTGAGCGACCTCCAAGGAGGGATCCTCTGGGAAAGTACCATTGTTAGAAAAAGCAATATTTGCTCGTTGAGTGGACTCTAATGAATTTCCGGTTGGCCCTGCCCGCCTGTAAAGAAAAATGAAGCCATCACCAACGCCCACATTGGCGATGGCCTTTGTCAACCAGTAGTGACTGGGAGTGGGGATAACTGTCTTGACCCCAAGCCATGACTAAGTTGACCTGCGTACATTCCATATCAGTGGCCCCTCAGGTCCCGTCACTTCCACCATGGATAAATGGAACCATGTGGCTAGATGGAGTCTTCTGATACCAAACACGGTGAACTGCCAAGCGCCACCTATCAAATTGAGCGTGGCCAGCTCCTGTTTGTGCATCTTTTTTTTTTTTTTTTTTTGCCTCATACCATGGAGAGACCCCTGCTCAGAGCTATGCCAGCCTGGCTTACATCGCTTGGGCAGCTGCAGAAACTCCGCAGAAGCGCCTTTCCTTGCCATGGAAGACTGCATTTCTGCCTGGGCTGCCAGGAATGTCAGGAGCCTACATATATAGGCGTAAGCACAGCGTACTGCAGATGGCCTCTAACCGCGCCAGTGTGCCGCAGCCAGTGTACCAGGCTGCGAGCCAGCGTGGCTTGCCGAGAGCGCCTGAGCTGAGCCAGTTTTCTTGCCCCCCCCCCCCCATTCTCTATTTTCTCTTGCGCCCACCGACGGGCCTCTTGAGAGCTGCGCCTTGAGTCTTGAGACATCTTCTTTGTAATTGGATGATCAGGCGCCACGAATCATTTGCACGGCTCCGTCTCTCTGTGTCACATAACCAAGATCTCCACTGCCGTGAAACATCCAGACACGTCAGGGGGTCGTCTCCGGTGACTCCGTACACTCCGGGTCTTTGGTTAACGGTTGCTAACCCTCGTAAGCGCTCTTCTAATGTGTCAATTTCTCCAACCTTGTTGTTTAGTTGCACCCTGCGTGCCTGCTTATGCAAAGGCTACACAATGACCGCGTGCATCATCTTGCACAAGAAAGACCTATGGCAAATGGAAAGGCGGAACACACCAAACGAGCGACAGAGATTGCACCGACGAATCATTCGCAGATGGGTTAAGCCAGAAGACCATTCAAAAAAGGTCTTTCAGGAACCCTTCTCCCCCCTGACTGCCTCGGTGCCTGTATCTGAGTGTCTACATTACACGTTCTGTATTTCGCTTTATTGAAGCTCAGCTCATGACAAAGAGTATTGGAACACGGAATGCCGCTTGACACCGCCAGACTCGCTCGGCCTTCCGCCCTAAGATATCACCGACACACTCGTATGCAGGAAACCTATTGGTTGCCATGCCGGGCCCCGGATGGGATCGCGCAGGGACGGACAGCGGAGTACTTGTCTGTTCTTTGCTACTCCCCTCCAAAGGCACTGTATTTACGCCTCAAGGCGACTAGCTGAGGCATCAGGCAATGGATAACAACCCAATAAAGCATCGTTGCCATGTTTCACAGAACAGGTCTATCCTCTACATGGCTTGCCAACTGAATCCTGCTGCTTCTATCCGTCCAGCCATTTACAAAGAGGCCAATATATGCAAGAAGCCTCCCATATCTTAGATTCGTTAGAGCCAACCATGGTTTTCCATTCATCGATGGACTAGATTTGTCACCTAGTATTAGCCTCCCCATGGTAGAAGGAATCAGTTTAGATATATGTTGCACACTCGTCGTTACAGTCCTCATTCTGCCCAGTCCTTCTCGTCAGACAGACAACAACAATGGACACGCAAAGTTCGGCTCATCAAAGCTTTCAGCCTCCTTCACCCACTACCCGTGAGGATGTCAACATGGTGCCTCAGTTGATCAGCAACCGACTGCGTCAGATCGTGAATACTTTCAACAATATGTCACCATACGATGGCATATCGGTCGAAGATCTCAACCAGATAATGGATGACCGTCAACATCTAAAATCGTCTATACATCCTGAGTTCAAGTATGTCCCTGGTGGACATCGTGTGCATCTTGGATGGGATGTAGGTAGGTCGTCTTCCCCTCTTCCCTTTTTTCTTTCCCGAGCACATGATAACAAAGCAAAGTCTGGCACTTTGGCCTCCACCAAAGGGCCGAAATCTATGGGTTTGTTACGTCCTCCTTGTCTAGTAAACCGGGTGACTCGCGAGTCCTCAAGATCGAGAGCGCATTTGCCCTTGTCGGTTACGACCTTATCGACTACACCCTAGACCCCATGAACCTGCCCGAGACGTTCCAACGCCGAAGCTGGGGAGTCGAGTATAAACAACGCATCGAGAATGAGGTCCTTGAGGCCGTGCAACTATACAACAGAGATGTGGCGGCCTGGTGGGGATGGCTTGTCAAGAACGAATTTGCCCTCAATTCTGACGGGGAGCTTAATCAGCAACTGGATTTCATCGAGGAAGAGGAATTCTTTACTATGGAACATGGAATGGACATTGTCGCAGGGTGGGCGTTGACCATAGATTGTGTCTGTCTCTTTGGTCCCCGCTCTCTTCTCTTGGACAAGGTCCCGATCGAAGTATTTGGGTCAATTGGTATGGGGACGGGTGCCTGAATGGAATTGACAGATCATTTGTCTACGTGCTGGGTAGTGTTTTATCTTTCGCCTCATGAGATAGGCTAGGCGGCCATGTATATCCTGTCATCATGTACCGTGGACCAAGGCCTAATTCTCAATTGATCCGAGATATGAATGGATATGAATGAGTTGGAGACTGCCTGAAAGTCAACGTGAGATGGAGACGAATCCGGCAGAAGGCAAATGGGTGGACCTGCCGGTGGCCGGATCGGAGTGGGGCCGTACATGTCCGGCGGAGATCCGCGACACTCCCAGTCGAGCAAATTCCCCGAAAGCCAGGCGGTAGGCCAGCGTGGATTCTATCTCCCAGGCCAGATGAGACGGATTCTGTATGGCAGCCCAGTAGCCGACCATGCCGCAGTGGCTGTTCCCCGAGAATACAACCTTGCCGAGGATTGAGACGCCATCCAAGCATGTGCGGCAGAATCAGCAGTGGGATGGCAGGATTAACCATAGCGGTCGGTGGTAGAGGGCCAACATAACGATTGAACTGGGTTCTTCATGTGCCGAGGTGATATTCATTGTCAAACGATGCTACCTGCATAGTTGAGGCAGTCTTTCACATGAGGCCCAAGACGGCCAGGTTGAACAAGGCAAACACAGCAATCTCGCAAGTCCCTGCGCTCACTGCACCTATATCACTACAATCTCACGACTACGACGGTATGAAGGAACAAATGTCAGTCTTGATCATGACTGAGTGAACTTCAAATCAACGCAGCAGGAGCCTTGCATGGATGTCCTAGGGCTTATTCTTGTGATTGTTTGACTACAAGTAGCCCAAGTACATCTGAAAACTGCCCAGTTCATAATGGCACGGGTAGCATGCTGACCAACAGCAGTTGGAAATCAAGTGGCGGGAGTCTGTCAGGAAGCATGTATGTGACTCTTGTTGGTCTTGAACTGCCATCACATGGACACAGGCATCTCGCAGTGTGGGCTTGTGGGAACCTGTATGAGGATTCATCCCTACCCCTCTCCACGGGTCTGCAATCTAGGCAAGACCATCTTCAATAACCGTCAGACCCTCTCAGAGAGATATCCTCAAGTCCCCCCGTCAGTGCGTCTTATAAATCGAGCAAATATCACCGCAACGCTCCCCCATCTATTTTCTCGCTCACTTGAACCTGGTCTTCTCTTCTATGCCCGGCCCCCAACACTCTAGGCCAGTCCCATCATGTCAAAAGTGAAAGTTGGCGCCCGTCTCGCCGACCGCGAGCATGAAGAGGCCGAGGCCCGATCCTCGGCCAACCTTGCCAGGTTTAACTTTGCGATTTCACACATGCCTGGCGGTTTCTTGACTTCAATCCATCATGTTCAGCGCGAAGGGTGACATGGAGGATTGAGGTCAAGGAAACTGGCAATCGGCTCTACGGGAGACAGCCTTGGGCGAACGATGGTGCCAGTTTGGAGCGGCGTATCGATAACAGGAGAGGAATCAAGTTTGTTATGGAGACACCCCTGAAGAATCTAAGGAGGCGAGTGGCAGGAGGAAACTGAAACGGGGGTTTTGGCTTGGGTGGTGGAGGGGGTTCGGATGAGCAAGACACGATGTCAACACAATCGAAGACTCAATCATGATGGGTCATACTCTCATAACGTGACCAAGAGTCATAGGGACGTACATGAAGAATGCCGCGACTCTACATGACTTGAAGCGCAGTAGTTTTACAGTAGCCTCCTCCAGGATCGACCAAGACAACTCATTCGCACTGTTCTTCAAGTATCTCCCAACAGCCCACCAGACGTGTTCCCCCTCTTGCACCGCCGCGCGGCCCTTTCTTTGGATACCTCGATACGTCAGGGGCTGGGGTTGTTGTTTCTCCATCCCCTGCAAAGTCCATCCCCGCCGCGACTGAATCATACCCCCCAATCCAAAAGGCAGGTGCTTCACTCGAAAAAGTCGACCGGATGACCGACCGGATTGCCGCCGCCGTCTCCTTGAGCCTCCCCAATCACACCTCTGGACTTGTGGGAGCAGGTGCCACAACAACAACGGTATGTTGCGTATCGGGGTTACTAGAAAGTCAGCACTCGGTCCTGTGGTAGAGGCTGCTCGTAATCCTAGTCCACACCTTCATTATTGTCACTGCGCTGGTGATATATTGTCCTTTCAGCCCACTCGCTGTCCTCCTGATGATGGACACAACCAGCAAGATAAGAGCCGTCCCTAGGAATGCCACGTAATATCTAGGTTTGATCTGTCATGTTCCTTCTTGCTGTGGGCTTCATCGATGTGACGAGTCACTCCAACATGGTGCTCGTGATGCACGGGATTTCACGCTTGGTGTTGGTATAATCTCCATGTTACTGGCGGATATCGGGTGTTTATCTTCAGCGCCTCTATCCAGCGAAGATACGTGTCATTATCTACCTGGTGGTGTGGTACTTGTGTCTGAATGACCCGGAGTGTCGACGTGTGACGTCGCCGTGTATGAAAAGGGCCATGGCCAAACATCGAACCGTCGCACTCGAGGCTGCGGTTAGAGATTGTCGCGCCGAACGTAGGCGCAACTCTGGCCTCTTTCAAACGGCGAGCCTGGGATCGAGTCTGGGGTTGAGCTTGGAACTGAGTCTCGGGCATTTTCGATCCGTCACGTCGCTATTGGAATGGACTAAACGATGCTTAGATGGTAGGAGACGGCTTTCCGCAGTCTGATTTAAGGTTCTCCTCTGTCAGGTGAGTTATATAAGTTGCCGGTTTCGGAGATATTCGCCAGAAGCATCATGTCAAGAAGGAGAGTTCCTGCGAGAGAGATGATGCTCTGATTGTTCATTGGAATGCTGAAGTGTTGGGTAAAAATTCCCTGGCTGCGAGACTGATGTACCATGGCTAAAGCCAGAACATGGAGCTGTTGGGGCAAGGCAAGTCTGGTTGTCATCAAAACCTACCACCATTCAGTCGTTGAACCGCACCCCTTAGGACAACCGAATCAAGAGGAAAGATGGGCTCATCGCCAGGGGTATCAGTATCAACCAGCTGCATCAGGCTCCATGTCAGAGGGGGCAACTTGAAACAACTCCTCCACATTGATTTTAGAGCCCCCTTGTCCAGCTTCAGGAGATCCGGGGGAATTGGAAGCTACAAGTAACCGTGCGTTGGGATTTATTGTGTATCAAAGTCAGGTCTCTTCCTGCAATCGTGTTTAAATTTTCCAACCCGTGAATAACCTCATTAACAATCAAACTTGGAAAAGATGAAATGACTCTGCGATCCGCCTGACAAAGACAGTACATTCTCGTCGCGCCCGAGAGGCGGAGAGTGAGTGGCTTGGCTGTTTTAGTGGCCCAATCTGTGCGCGCCTTGGGCGCTTTGGGCGCGTCTAGCGGGGTGCCATCTTCTCCATTTCTATTGGTCAGGCTGTTGAATGAGCGCCTTGGGCGCCTTCGGCGGAGTGGAGTGTAGGTTCTTCTCTCTCTTTCTATTGGTCTGCTGGTGTTTGCGCCTGGGGCGCCGATGGCGGGGCATCATGCTCTTCATTCCATTGGGCCTTGCGGCACAGGCATCCCCAAAAGTGGATACATGTGGCTGGCCTCCCAGAGTGGATACATGTGGCTTGTGAGTGAGTACAAGACGCCGCGACTGGCCGGTTGCGCCAAATTTGTACGTGATGGAGCAACATGTTGTCGGCTTGCTACCGCCCGTACAATGATTGACAGTTAAAGACGATGAAGGGACTCTATCAATTACATACAAATTTAGGTAGGCAGTTGGAAGAGGAGCACAACCCACTTTACTAAATGGCGCGACCATGACGGGCGCTCAAGGCACAACCATTGACAACATCCAAGGTCTTGGATTTTTTTCCTCCAAAATCGTATGAAATGAATGTGTTGATGGCATCTCACTATTCCCTCTCAATTGAGAGTAAAAAACGCGTCATCCACGCCATTCCCTCTCCCGTCATCCTTCAGCCTTGCTGCGTTATTGCTTGTCATACAACATCATGTCTCAGCGTAAATGATTGGATCTTCCAAGGCACAGGGCCAACTGACCAATAATTGCTCATGGAAACGTACATTGAGAAATTTCATCTTCCGGATAGTGACGTGCCAACGAAGCAAGAGAGCAACCAGAATCTCATGGCCTCCGCTGCTTACCTACCTACTTGCCTACCTATGTTTCGGGGCACCCGCCCTCCGCGGCGATTTCTATTTCTCTCTCCTCCTTCATCTCCATCCGAATCTCGTATCTCTCGTCTCTCATACTCCATCATGACGAACCGCCCTTTATCCATCAACATGGCTGGAATACCAACTCCAAGCAACTCATCGGCTGGTTCGTCACCTGTGGCTACTCGGCCGGGAAATTCTTCCTTCATGACCCCTTGCCCCCCCACTCGACAAGACTCGAGACCCATACGACCTAGTATCGTGCAGAGTCCAGCGACTGCTCGTCCCCTGCTTCCGAACACGCCTCATGACGAGCGTGACAGCTCGGAGCCAGCAGATCAGCTTGGCCGTCAGCAGCAGCAAACTCTAGTATGGATGTTTGATCCCTTTCCGTTCAATCCACTGACGATGACCTGGCAGGTAATGCAGGCTATAGGCCATGTGATTTCAGACTTTAAAACCCCCGAACAAGTCTCTTGGACAAATGTCACGTCTGAGTATCCTCAGCATCAGGCGCGCGAAGCGACCCTCGGCCTCACCCTCGAGTTCCCTAAGCTCGAGACGGCGCATAAGCAGGCACACAGGTCTCTCACAGAGGATGAGAAGAAGTCGGTGCAGCGCCAGCTCACTACTAGTGGTTTCATCACCATAGCTAAGCACCTCGACCAAGTCTGGGATGGTCCCGGATGGGTGCCCCCAGAAGTCCGCCGAACATACACTTCCGGAGAGGTTCCACAGAAGGTCATCACAGCGATGAGAAACATAACAAAGAACGTCCGGCCTGGTGGCATCGAAATGCTCCATTCTCTCTGGGGCTCGCAGGGGATCCTCCGTCGGAAATTCATCGACACTCGCAAGTTCACTGGGCCCCTAGCACACGAGGCCAGCACGGAAATCGCAACCCTGCTGGCTAAAGGTGGTTTAGAGGCTGTGCGCACTGCCCAACTACAAGACACCACTGCTGCGCCCTCGCTGGCCGTCACCGAAGTTACATCCACCAAGGAGACTCCTTCTAACATCGGCGACACTTCCGAAAGATCCCCTCCCATCACATCAACCTCGGTCCGGGACAGCCTTGAGGATGTTGACTATTCTGGCTCAGTTACTGCCTTATCTCTGCCTCAAATAGACAATAACCCTCCCCCCGCAAGTACTCTTCTCAACCCCGACGTTACTCCCAACAGCTTCACTTCCGCCGCAACGGCTTTCGCTCAGGATAGCCTCGAGGATGATCAAGATTATGCCTTGGCTGAATTGTCACCTCCACTTGAAACCACGGAGAACCCTGACTCTTCTGTAGCTGCACTGTCAGTGTTGGAGTCGGCTGGTTTACCCCCCATTAGTGAATCGTTGTTTGACTCGACTTGTGACGACTCTCAGATGCCTGTGCCACCCAAGCTCACCAGTGCCGTATCTTCCTCTCTGGGGGCAGGCACTCCATACAGCACGGACCTCAAGAGAAAGCGCTTTTCCCCTCCTGATTTGATAGACATTGAAGATCAAGAGCCCAGAGCCTCCCGACCAAGGATGGAGTCGTCGTCATTGAACCCAACCAAGGTCCGCCAGCAGCTGAGTTCCAAGGTTGAAATGACGGACGATGTCCTGGACTTGCTTTGCCATGCTGCCATGTCAAAGCACAGCCAGAAGGCAAACAGCATAGTGTTGGCACCGCCAACCTGGTTTTATCGGAACTCTTCTGATACGGCTTTGCCTTCGCGTCTGAGAGAATACCGTGATGGGAAGACCATCTGTTTTCCCATTCATGATTCTCGTCACTGGGCATTTGGTATTCTTTCACCAACAGAGAAGGGCTTTTACCTTTGCTGCCATGACTCTTTCCCTAAAGAGGGTCGATATAATGCAGTGGCTACTCGTGTTCGGGCGTGGCTCGATTCCCAGGGTCATGCCAACAAGCGCCTCTTTAAAAGCCGCGAAGTACGCCATCCCTTTCATAGCTTAGAACTGGAATTGATGTACTGACTGAACAGAAGCAGATGTGTCATCGCCAGAGTGACGACTGGAGTTGTGGTATCCGCTCCGTGTGCTGCTTCAGCATGTATCTACAGGGGAAGATCTGTCAGTTGACTGTCATCCCCGAGAATGAGCAACATCTTTTCCTCCATTGTCTCGAAACTCTGGATACAGCAGCCTTGTCGAATTTCCCCAAGTCCTACGTTCCAATCCTGCAGGGACTCTCCAACATAGAGAGTGGCATCCTTGCAGAGACGAACGGCTCAACGAGTACTGCGTCAACAGACCCGACACCGCACGCCATTGAAATGCCTCCGGGTCCAGCTACATCACCTGTGACTGATGAAATTTCCACTGCTCACACAGCCGTGACTCCGCCTTTGTTCAAAAGTGAGGCCAAGAGTACAGCGGCTATTCTCTATCGCCGCCACCTCTCTAGGGTGACTTTTAACGAACTGGAACACCGCCTTTCAGCTGCCAAACAGAGGCAGAAGGAAGTCAACAGCGCTGAAAGGACTGCCTCAGAGTCGGTGCTCGTCCTCAAAACCCAGTTGGCTATGGGAGCGGATCTCGTACGAAAGAGAGACAGCGCAGTGGAGGACCTCAAAGACAGACTCGATCGATCTCATCAGAAAGCCAGTGGCGAGGATAACTTCTTGGATGGCAATACGCGAAAGGAACCAATACTTGACAACATCATCGCCAGCGCCAATGAGGATCTGTTGAAAGAGAGGCACAAGCAACTGTTTAACGGCGCCAAGTTCATGTCGGCCTGCCTCGTTGGCCATAGCTCTGCCTTGGAGGACAAGGTCCAAGCCGCCCAAGAGCAGCTTTTGGACGCACAAAGAGAGATTGAGGCGGCTAATAAAGAGATGGAGGAGCTTCATGGCGAAATCAAGGCCAAAAAGAAGCTGGAAGAGCTGACCCGCCTCGAAGCACAGTCAGCTAGCCTCAAGGGGGAACTTGAGCAGTGGTGGACAAACTACTGCCAGTGAGATCGTGGCACCATATTGAGATGGGCCCTGCGTATTCCTGTGCTTGTGACAGCCTTTATTTATATTCCGGCGTCCCTCTGCCATGAACGCATGTGGACTTGGAGGTGGCGGCGGTGTTGCTCGAGAGAAGTATGTTGCTGTTGCGAGAAGTACATGGAGGGTGTTGCGATCATAATTTTGTGTTTAGCTAGTAGTTTAGCTCGGAACCTATGATATGTAGCTTCAAGAGCAAGACGCTGTGAAATGAAGAGGTTGTCGCGACCAGGGTGGCTCTCGGCCTGCCTGAAGAGCACCTTTCTCTCTATACCAAGAGAACTGACTGCCCTCGAAGTTTCCAATGCGGCGTGACACGTGGTCTCAACACTTGATACCTAGATGCCATATTTCTTGGCCTGTCAATGCTGTTGTAGGCAGTTTAGAATGGTGGTAGAATTGTGTACCTTCCGTTGAGCGATTCATCGCCTCACTCCCACCAATGCAAATCCATTCACATGATGAAATCCCTTCTCCAGCAACGGGACCTCTTCTTTTAATAGAAATATTAGCAAGAGATTCAGCCACATCATGGTTGGCCTCAGGATCGCCTTTGTTTGAGACCTCTGGCTGCTCTCTGTTTGCGATTAGCCTTTAGTTCCCTTGTCCCGAAACTTTGAGTTTTGTCCTCGGGATTTTTTCTTCTCTTAACCATGATGTAGCTGCGAGCTTCATGCGTACTTCAGAGTACTGGATAAGTTGTGTGTCGGAGGGTCACTGGTAAGGGACGGGGTCAACCGAAAGGTATGTAATCGTCAAACAGGAGCTCCGTGGCTGAGTTTCCTACAACCCCCTTCATTCACGGAATCAGATTATCAGATCATGAGTTTCCTGGAGAAAAGCCTGCCGGGGTCACTGGAATGTCTGTAATGCGGATCCAGAAGCGGGAGAAGATGATGTTGTCAACCACCCGTTTATCATTCCCTGCAGGAATTAGTATTGCTGTCATTGGATAGGTATCAGTTCAATATGTGCAAGCGATGATGCTCTATGGGCGCTTTCACTAAGAAAACCCCGCTTATGAGAGAAAGCTCAACAGGAGCAACTTGACAGCGTTCGGCTCCTAGTAGTGGATGATGATGATAGTACCATCTGTGCCCCAATACGCAAGACAAGGGTGGAAAACATATTCTAATAAGCGCCAGAATCATGCAGTCTTCTAAACCGCTTCACATCTTGTCCTTCCAAGGCTGGACCGAGATCTGGAGTCAATCAGAGCAGAGAGATCCGGCAAGTTAGGCGTTACCTGTGGCCAGAGGGTATCTCCTGAACTACGAGCTGCTTAGAAGTATTCGTTGGCCAGGACTGTGGCTTTATCGTTGAAAATGAGAAACGAATTCTCGTGAAAAGGCGTGTTCGCGTTGCTGGCAAGGCCGAGTCAGTTAACTGGTGTGGACATTGCGTGACAGGACCCCAGCCCAACTGCTGCCTTGCCATTGATGATGCTTGAGGCTCTTGCAATGGCACATAGTGACTACATGTGCGTCAAGTCCCATCCGTCGTCCATGTTATTTTGGGCCCTCGTTTCATAATATCTGGTGACATTTCGAAGCTCTCCCGTGTGGCTTTTGGCGGTTGCATAACTATTTGAATCTCGCCTAAAGTTGCCCAACGCTAATACGCACAACACTTTTGCTCTGCTGGACTGTCAGGAAATTATTGCAGCATGGGATGAACTCAATATGTATTTTTCTTCCAACATCTAATATTGTCCTGATAATATACGTATCAATAAAACGACCTACTCTTCACAGCCGATGATACTGCCAATCCATCCATATGGCTGGTTGACCTAGTCTACCCTACGCCTCACTAATGTTACCCGATAAGATGAGACGATAAGATAAGCCCGAGATCAGATGATAAGATTCGGCACGTGACCGGCCCGAACCAGATACCCATCACGTGAGATCGCGTTCTTCACGTGTTTTCCCCTTGTTTGTTGACTTTGGTGAAGTCGACATTCATTCACGCACACTTGATCCAGGCATTAATGACCAACTTGAATCACTGCGACTTCTCTTCTCTACTCTTCTCTACCCAACGTCTACTCTCGCCTGTAACACTGTTCCTTTGATCGACTGGGAATCATTGTCCCCTTCCCTTCATCACCTGTGAATCACTGTCGCTGATCAACGCCGCCGCCGCCGCCGCCACCGTCCACGATGAACGCCGCCATCAGCGGGCAACGGTCGCAGTCCGAGAACCTGAACGGCGCACTCGATAGCCTTGAAACCTTTGTTCATCAAGCTAGGAATGCCCTGTCCCACCCGATGGTCGACCCTGAGGCTGCAATTCGGGCTGCCACCGAGAGTGTAACCCAGCGTATGTTGACGCAGATCTTGGCACGATTCGATGCCCTGGACCAATCCATGGCTGGGCTCAACCAGAAGGTTGATGGACTTGAGCAGAGGGTTGGTCAAGTCGAGCAGAGGGTCGGTCGAATCGAGGCCAATGTCGCCGCTGTCGATCACAAGGTTGATAATCTTGGCCGCAAGCTCAGTTACTAGTGAGTACCATGCCCAACACACAGCTCCACCTGCCATCATCCACAAGTGATCTGGCTGACAGCGATCCTTTGCAGTGACCACAACGCTATCGCTCGGGTGAGCAACAGCGGCGCGACGAAGCGCAACTTTGAACTCACTGCGCTGTTGAATATCGAAACTGGTGAAGAGATCTCTTCTTTCCCCGCTACCTTTGGCGAAGCAGATCAGTTGAGCGGTGAGTTGGCCCCGATCTGAGACTTATTGATAATAACGCTGATATTTTTCTCTATCTAGGTACCGATGTCACTCGAATTCTTGGCGAGCTTGGACTCTCGACCAGGGGTAACGTTCACGATAAGAGACGACGAATGATGCTGGCTATTGGCCTTGGCAGCCGACCTCTGTAATTATGATGTTTTTGAGATGGATTTGCGATGAGTCGGTGTGGCTATGTCAGGATGAACGCAAGGGAGCACAGTACCTCGCCGATGATGAATTTTCTTGGGATACGTAGATTTATGAGCATTATGGTTAGGAAAGTAACTGGGGTGAATTCAAGGGGGACATATGGCATCAGCCAGATCACTGGCATCAGCCGGGATGACGACTCATTTGGCTATTTGGAGAGCTGGATGTGCCCCCTTGCTAGGGAAAGAATTATAACATATAGGGCCAAGGCTAATCATCCGGACTCGACCCTTAGGTTGCCTGAGCTGGAATGAAATTGGCACAATAGCTCTGCACGATGGCCTTTATTCTTACCTGAGCCATGCCTTCTCTACGCTGTCTTGTCGGGGGAATAACCCCTGAACCCCCCCCCCCTTTGGGTGAGATTCGCATTGTTATATCGTCTTTGGATCCTTGACCAAGCCAAGAATGACGGTATACTTGCGCGAAAAATGAATACTCGAGGCTGCAGCCAGCGGTATACATCAGAATCCAGCTCTCCAATCGAGACCAAATCTACTGGAAATATGCCAACACGCGTGGAACTCTCGTACACGTACACTACTCACCGTCTCTCTAATGGATCTCCGTGAACCCAGGCTGTGTTGGCATCAATGATGTCTCCTTCCGGTATAATAGCAAAGAACACATGATCCAAGGCCTGGCTTTCTTTCTCAGCACCATTTCATCCGAGTACGCGCTGCCTCCGTGCCACCTGATACTGTCGCAATTATCGACGATCCAACGCAGTCCCACCGTCCACGCTTAGTGAGAATTTATCATGGCCACAATTAAAGAAGGAACTCTGATCCTGGCTATTGCCGGTTTTCAGTCGTAACCCAACAATAGCAGGCCACAATGATCACTATTCATGCCCACTCCTTTGCCACGAGGTTCCTAATTGCAAAGTCCCCAAGATAGGACCAACCAGGGTATGGAGTTAATTGATGGTCGACCTTTGCAGAGAGCTCCTTTCACGCATCGTAGGTGGCTGGTAGCGCCTGTCGATGGTCAGGCCATGTGATGGGTATCTTTCTACCCAGTCACGGTCTAGCGTGGTTCATTATATATCGACTTTTCATTTTTTTGGCCTGGTCATGACAGGAGTACTCTCTTGGACTCACACGCAAAGGCGTGAAAGTCAGTTGTCGATGTTGGATGGTGACCACACGAGTTCTATATACACCACGGGCAGATAAAATGCTCTGCCCAGCATTCAGGCTGGGTGGTAGTAGCAAATGTGTACAAGTTCCGATCGCCGCCTTATTCCGAAAGCCTTGAACCCAGCCGTCTTGGTGTCTCCTGTTCTATCATGGCATGATGCTGGGATGGAATCATACTGCTATCCAACAAACACAGTACATATTGGAGTGCATAAGAGTAAATCTTGGCTCTCTTTGCCCTGTGTCTTAGCCCGTGCTACGTTCTCAAGATCATCCGATATCAACTGAAACCACACTACAAGTTCCAATGGACTAGAATGTATCCCTCCTCTTCGTTTCGTCAAAGTATCTCTTCAGCCTCTTCCTCCACTCTAATGCCATCTCCCACGCCCTCTTATCTTGCTCATGCAGCTTCTTGAGCCACATTTCTCTCTTCATGGTACCTTTTCCTGCCGCCAGCTCTCTACCATATCTGATAAGTACTTCCCTCTTTTCACTCAACCACACCTCGTCGTCCCTCAGCCACTCCAATCTCATGTTGATCTGACCTGACATGAAGGTATCACTCTGGGTCCAGACTGTCTCGCCACTAAAAATGTCCTCTGAAAGGGCGCAGTCGTTGGGCATTATCGCGGTATACTGACGGATGTCTTCTTGAAGGCGGTAGATGTCAGATCTCAAGAGCTCCCCGTAGACACCTTCTTGGATATTGCTCCAAATATGCACTCTGGACTCTCTGGTGCTGTTCATGGCGGTGTCAAGTATTCCTCTCAGCTCTCCATTGCGAAATCTCGCATCGTGACCCTCCGGATCCCAAAAGCGCGACCATTCCCAATGTTTTGGTGTCTGGGTGAAATCGGTGGTGAAATCATCAATGGCTTCCCAAAGAAGCTTCTGTGCCTCTATGAACTCGTCGTCAAGGCGCTGTATGTTTTCAGCAGCCCTCGAAGATGTCTCCTTCAAGGCGGTAAACTCATTCTTGATAGCCGCAGGCATGTCTGTGAGGGCGATTTTCTTTGCCATGTTGGCCACATTGTGAGATACAAAATGGAATATGCGAGGAGTATTTGGTGCAAAGCTTCCCAAGGTATCCTCGGGTGGGAGATGAAACACAGTAGGGGGAGGCTTTGGGACTGGGCAGCCGGGAGGGAAGTGGGAGAAGGATGCCGCTAACCAAGGAGGCGCCATCTGCAAGGAGGCATGGCAATATATAATTTTGACCGAGTCAATGGCAAACACCGAGGCACTGAAGAGGATTATGAGGACAACCATGCCTCTTATGATCCACCGGAACAGCCAGGTCGGGAAGATGAATCTCAGGCACTTGAAGAAAAGAAGAGTCAGGTTGGTCGCATTTTGGAAGCAGTCGACCAGACCTACGAGAAGACCTTCCACTCCTGTTTCTGCCTCGGGCCGTTGAACTGGTTCATTGGCCTTCTCTGTTGCCGATCTGGCTTTTGGGGGAGACTTTGCGTCTCCTGGGGGTGCGTGATCCTGTGTAGACGGTTGTGGGTTGTCGGGGATCTTCCAGCTGGTGTAAGATCCGTCACCCTGGTGTTGCGAGCAAGTCTCGTTGTGGTTAGGCGACCTCTCGTTCTGTCGAGGGGGATTTTCATTGTGACGAGACGAGGTGCTATTCCCGCGCTGTGGCTTCTCATCTCTTGGGAATCGCTTCCTGATATGGCCGTCTGGTGATGGGAGGACGAATCCACCCAAAGGATCAGTCGAGTCGTTGTTCAACTGGGGGGCCTTGCGATGACGCTGGTGTCGTCTCTGAGCGGATCTGAAGGCATCATCGCCATCCTCAGGTTCAGACTTGAACACGTTGCTGGGCATGAGTGAGGGATATCTCGTTTGCGGAGGGGAGATAGTTGGGAGAGGCGTTTGATGTTTTTGAAGAGACGCTGCCAGAGAGACAGTTTTAGTTATATAGCAGGAAAGGATCGTGACCTGTACGTCAGAGAGGAGCCTGAGGAGACAAAGAAGGTTTACTGAAAGACCTATATGTGTAGGTATGGGGGCACAAAGACGGGGATGAGTGGTCCAGTGTTGCACACAGACAAAGAACCAAGCAGGACAGCCTCAACAACTTGGACGCTGCCCTCCAGAGCCCAACTCTCCTCTTACAACCACTTGGAACCCTACCACAACGCGACTTATCACCAAAGACACCGTCATCATGCTGCCGAGTGGGACTTTCCTCCTCTTCATGGTGGGTGTCGTATATTACTGGGGAGGGGAGATAAGAGACCGACTTTGGCCGACCGTCAGAGTCCCCGATCATCTGATAGTCCGAGAGAAGAGTGGTGAATTCCTGAAACTCGACTAACGCTGATGACTAGGCTGACATGCCTGCAGATCACCATCACCATATCTGCGCCGCGTACGAGGCGCTATTCCAGGTTGATCCTCGCTATCACTCGTCGCCGCCCCTTTTTTACACGATACTCTCCATCCCCGTGAGCCGCGAGGCCGACAACGAGGCTCTACCCGGCACTCGCGATATCATCGTTCAGCTTCACAGAAAGACGGATTCCCTCTACCGCATTATAAGCAGAAGCCCTGAGGGTAGTCAGGCAGAGATTAGGGCACAAAAGCAGATTGACGCATGGAACAGAGTTGGAGCAGTGCTATTGGAGCCTGATATTCGGGCCCTGTATGATTTTGAGATTCTGAAAGGTTGGAGAGATGGAGAAGAGGTAGTCGACGTTCTCATGCGGAACGAAATGTGTGGTGGGAGGTGGAAGGAGGACGAGTAAAGGTCAGTGAAGGCTGTTGGGAGAGGCTATGGTCTGACGAGAAGATGGCGAGTCTGAGCATGGTTTGGTTTTGTGTGTAGCCGCGCAAAGGCCAAGGCTGCTCACAATACTCTCTGACTCGTTTACAACATGGTTTTCGCAGAGGGGTATTACGCTGCTCTTCTGTGTGATAAGGAATTATGCTTTGTGTATTCATATATCTTTTCCTTATCCTATTAACTATCTATCGACGCATTTATCTCATCAAGAGCCGGGCTTCGACAGCATCATCGCCAACCCCCGCTGATGACTCTTCTTCAAAGCCTGCTTTTCTTGATACCTTAATTCATTAAATTTCCACATGTTGAACATTATAAAGACTGCTCCTTTGTGGATTCGGTGACACCTCCAATTGTAGTCTGCGTACACTCACAGTGACCAAATGCGTGGCCCGGAAGCCTAATCATCAAAAACTACACGGTGAATACGGTACCGAAGGATGCTGCCTGCTCCGAAATTACCTCCCCGTTGACAAAGGCGAGAATCTGCTGCCTGGATGGGCCCATTTTTCTTCTTGATGCAGAGCGGCAATATGTGTGCCTGCCTGGTTTTCTGCATATGTCTGTTTCTAGTTGAGCTTTGTCCGCCGGAAGAAGGCATGTTGCCTAAGGACGATGTTATATGCTGTCTCTTCAAATAGTAAAGATGTACGTCATTACTCGAGAATGATTGCGTGGTTTGCGCTCTGAATTTATAGATGGTGACTTTTATGAGCGTTTGAGGCCATGGAACGTGACACGATATATGCCGCCTGACATGTATTCACTTCGCCGACTTGAACATAATAAACCTTGCACCCAACTCCTTCAAGACTTGATGCCTTCATCTATCGGCCAATACCGTTGGTAGACCTGAACTCTACTCCCTCAAGATCTCCATCAGATCGTACTTGGGTCTTGAAACAACCCAGCACAACTCCAACAGCAACTGGTCTATCTCTCCTGTTGCTCGCTTACTGTCGTGCCATTTCACGACTTTACAAGGCCTGTCTCATCATTCTCTGGGCCGTCCTCCCACCACCTTCATCATCATGCCGGCCCTGACGGTTGAGCAGAGGGTCCACCTCAGAGCTCGTGAGTTTCAGCGCCTCGCTGCCGACAATAGACAGCACAAGCAACAAAACGATGGCCAGGACATGCCCAACGCTGGTCTACTAACGGACCACGACCTACACCTCGCCTCACTCATCGAGCCCAACTTCAGCGAGGTTAAAGACGAAGAAAGATATCCCAAAAACTACATCACCAAGGCAAACTCTTTGCGCCAGGCCCTGCTCGCGTTTCGCAAAAACGCCGAGGACATTATCAGAAGCAACCGAGAAGGGACAGCCCCCGTTGGACTACACGACGAAGAAGGGATACTTGATGGAACCCAGACAAAAGCCGAGGAGCGAAACAGTGATCAAGATTCGGTTTGCTCTGGCCGTTCCAATATGGGAGTAGCCAAATCTCGACTCGCTTCCCTCTCACCGCCAAAACCCATCGGAAATACCAGCCAGAGAGGAACTCGGGACCATCGACAGACGCGACAAGCCAGCGCTCTGGCCGAGAACCCAGGCGAATCCGTGGCATCCACGAAGGAGACACAGTCTCTCTTCGACCACCGGCCTCCGTATAACGACTCGGACAGGACTGAGGAGATGCCTATTATTACTCCTCCAAGCCCCCTTCGCATTGAAACGCCCATACAGCAGCGTCACGATAGCCTAAAAGACGATGGGGGGGCTCTGGAAGCAGTAAATGCATTGCACGCAAAGAAGATGGCAAAGATCCAGCATGAACACGGAATCGAGATGGATAAGATTCGTCGGGAGCATAAAAAGGAGGTGGCAGGCATTCAGAACCAGCATCGCCATGATTTGACCCAACTCGAGACTGAACTCAACAAGATGCGCCTCCAGAACCAAGACACTGAAGCCAAGCTGGCAGATTTAATAGCGAGAGAGAAAAGCCCAGTCAAAGGTATCAAGGAGATGGAGCACAAGCACAGCCAGCAGGATCTTGCCAAGCAAAAGTACAAGTCGTGGTCGAGGTCAGCCGATGAGAAGAACGACTCCTTTGTCCTGCCAGAACCATCTCGCGATCCTGTCCTCACGCACGGAAACATTGAGCGATTCGAGGACTTGCGGAAGAAAGCAACCAACACCAAATGGATACGCGATACCAGACGACAGCTATGGGATGAGGACTGAGCCAAGTTGATATTTAGACGATCTCTGGCCGATACCAGATAGGCGCACTGAAAAGGGAGCTGTGACCAAGTAATCGGCATTGCAGGGACTAACGAAGGGCCAGTGTAGTTAGTAGTATTACGCAATAGATAGTCTGATATAGGGTTTTGCGGCGACAGTATTAATTGAGCTGTGTAGTACCTTCTTTATAACATTGCAAGAGGTGGCATATCCAGGGTCAAGGAAGCCTCAAGCTTGATGCTCCACAAAGTCTTGGCCATCTATTTCAGGCGGTCGATATACACGTATGACTGCGTTTTTTGCTGCTGTGGCTGACAATCTCTCGTAGACTTATCCTTGAAGAGAATAATAAGTTATGATATACAAACATATCAGTTCGTACTTGATGAGAACGATCAACTCTACTTGGGTACATTAACTATTGATGATGAGAAATGAGGCTATCGTGAACTGGTTTTGAAGTGGCTTCCTTGTCGAAGAACAAGGCTATTTATTATCCTCTTTCGTATGCTCGGTCGGATCAATGACGGCTGCAAGTTACATGAGAACAACTAAACTATACCGGATAGGAATAACAAGGCAAAAGAACCAGAGCGTAGGGTATCATCCATCTTCTACTGACAAGGTTCAAAATATGGCAAACCACCAAAAGTCCGAGTTATCCTGCTCGTCCGAACCAAGTCTCTCCCCCATCACCTGCCGGACCAGCTTGGCAGTTCTGAAGTACTCATCTCGGCTATTTACTAGATCCTCGTACAGGCCGGGGTCCGCTTGTTGCATGTCCACCATTGCCGCCCAGGTGATATTCCCAATCATCTTGCCTGACAGCGTGTCGATGGCGTCGCACAACTCGTCGGTCGAACAGGCTCGCAATTCCTCGAGCATCAGTGTCGTGATGTCGGCCTCAGATCTTCCACTACCAACGCGTCGACTGTGGCTGACGGACGAAGCAGATTCTGACGGGGTAATAGAAGATGCCGTCTCTAAAGAAATGATGGTCGTGGGGGCTGACGAGAGCATGCTCGGCATGTCAGAGACACTGATGGGTGTATTGATGCGGGGTGTGTCAGGCTGAACCAGTGGTTGCTCTGGCGGGAACTGGGGAACTTGAGGGGGAACTTGAGGGTTAGGGAGAGGGAGAGGAGGAGGTGGCATTCCATTTGTTGCCGCGCCCTGAGCAATTGGGGCCATTTGTTGCCAGCCGTGAGGGCACCAGTGATGGTGGTTGATGTTGTAGTTATTGTTCGCGTTGGCCGCAGCAGGGCCAGTCTTGCTGTTGGCATTGGCGATGGCTGTTCCTCCCCGAATGGCATCGTTTGAAGCATGGTCATTGTCTCTTTGGTTGGCCGTGTTATTGGTTTGGGGAGTGTCGGGGGGTGGTGTCGGGGCTGGGGCGTCAGTCATCTCAACGTCGTCGCAGTCGTCATGGTATTGATCAGCGTCGTCGTCGTCGTCTTGCAGCACGAACGGAGCTTGCACAACGCCTTCAGCGCCATGGCCTGCGCCATGGCCTGCAGCCGAGTTGACAATGTTGGAAACATTGGCCCCCCTGACTGTTCCTCTACCGTTGGTGACGTTGCCGTGGATGACGGTATTCGCTTCGACGTGTACGGCTTGTGGAAAGAGTGCTGCCGCCGCCGCTCGTCTTGCTTCTGCGCCACGCTGAGCTGCAGCACGAGGGTCGTCGGTGTGCTGCCGGGCTCTTCCTAGGTGCTGTCCAAAGACCACACTCCAGTTTGAAATCCAGCCTGGTCGGTGAAGGAAGTTGTCGGCATCCTCACGCCAGGTATACTGGGTGACGCCTTGGTTGAGAGCCTGCTTGATGATGCCACCTCTCACCATCTCGTCAATCCGTCGTCTCACGCAGGCCTGAACCTTGGGGAGCATAAGGTTGTAAACGCCTGTGCCATGGCCCGTGAGGTACATATCCTCCATGAGCTGGTGCAAGCTTCGGCGCCATATCTGCGGCGTCAGACGATTCGAAATGATGTGATCCTGGATCGCGGTTCGACAGTCTGGGCCAAAGGTGAACCTGGTGCCCTGGTCACGGAGATGTCGGTACGACTGGCCGCAGATGGTCTGCAAAGTGGTCAGCCAGAGTTCGATGGAACCGAGTTCCATGCTATAACTTGCCTCGCGATCATTACTGATACACATGCTGACATTTGAATGTCGACGGGGGCGAGATAGCAGAACCTACCAGGGGAAAAACGAAATGACTGGCGTGCCGAGGGGGTGCCGTGAGAGCAGGCAATAGAATATGCCATGCATGGGATGGCCAATCTCTCGCCTTCAAAGGTCCTTTCAACACATCTTGTCTCAGGGCCAAACTGCTGGCTGCCCAGCAGTTTGGGGACGGGACGAAGGCAACGGCAGCTGCAAGGCACGCTCGATTCCATGACACCGCATATCAACGCAATCCCTTTATCGACAGTTGCATAATGACGGGCGTAGGCCTCCAGTCTTTGTTCGCTTCTCGATCGCTGTTCATTGTCAAAGGGCCTCGCCATTCTGCACGAGCCAAGACAATCTCGAAGATTTGTCGACATGTCATATGAACTGTTGATTCCCATACCTCCAGATCATATTCCTCTTTAACAGTCGTCACACCTCCAACTCCTCAGCCAACCCTTCATAAACAGCCTCCCGCTCTTCCGCACGATTCTTCCCCAGCATCGCCATCGCCGACTGACCTGAGATCCTGACATATCCCTCCACCAGCCAAACGACACCATGACCGACACCCTTGCACAAAAGTTCGATGCCGCAACCGCCGCCGCTATTCATAAGGCCAGTGTCCTGGAAGCGAGCAAGCCAAGCCACCTCTCTGACGATGACACCAAGGTCATCAAGACAGCCGTAGCAGGTATAATGGGCGGCATGGGGGACCATCGCGTGCTTTCCGAGATCGAGTTCCGGGTTCTTGTCTTCTACGCCAGCCGCCTACAGATGGCGGACCGTGTTGATATCCTCGCCACTCAGGCGTCATTGATCGTTCAACGCCGCAAGGCTGATCAGCAGTTGCTGACAGGCATGGACAAGGAGTTTGTCAAGTTTGTGTCGGCCGGTATCCTCAAGCTCATGGCAGACACGGGAAAGTCGAAGCAGGACCTCCAAAAGAGCAGCATCGACATCATCGAGGCAGCAGAACGCTCTCGAGCCCCAGGACCAGGCCGCTCTCTTGTCTCTGCAACCACCACCCTTCTCGAGAGACTCGAACAGCTGTCCACCTGTGGTAACGGGACGACAAGCATCACCGGGAGCAAGGCAGCCAAGATAGCCTCCGTCATGCGAGCGAACCCAGTCTACTTCCCCGAGCCTGAAGAGCCCGACAACTGGTTTAGACTCCCACAGCTTAGCAACGGGCCCTCTCTCCCGAGTTACCAAGATGCACGCAAGATGGAACCGCTCAAGACGGCCCAGGAGGCCGCGGCCATCTACACGCAGCGCCTGAGAGATCACGAATATCTCCTCCAGCAGTTGATCAACAATGATGGGATGATGTGGAGACTGAAGATGGAGTGGGGACTGAAATGAGACTTGGATGCGGGATGAGACGGTGAACTGGTACCGAGACAAGTAGATGAAGCTGACATGGAATAAACTCGTTGACAACTCCCAATTCCTCCGCAATCTGGCCTTCAAGGGGCATCACATCTGACTTGGCCGTCTCGGCCGGAACTCACGAAACTGCTTCTGAGGGTTTAACCCCTGTCTTATCATGACCTCCATCATATGCGAGGTTTCGGCCACCTTGAACAGTTCTGGGACCGTCTTGTTATCCATGGCGTAACGTGTCGTGGCCGATCTGAACTGTACCGCCCAGCTCGAGTGCCACTTGGGCGAGTCGGTGGTGAAACGACAGATGAGCCGCTGATCGACGCCCTTTTCGTGCTGCATCAAGTCCCAGAACTGTAGCTGCGCCGCAGCGGTTGAGTCAGTTGCCGAGAGGGTTGCGATGGCGCGGCTGATGAGCTTGGGGATAATCCTCAAGATGTACTCGTTGTAGTGTTGGCGGGCGAACTGCACGGCATCGAGTAAATCCAACGCCCACAGATCCTGGCTGGCCGGGAGATCTTTTTCGATCTGATCAAGGATGGGCTCAAGCTCAGTTCGTACCTTGGCGAGGCTTCGGTGCATACGATTCAAGGCCATCAAGGTTTTCCCGTTGCGCTCTTCTGTCGTACTCCAGAAGATCTTGACCTTTTCAGCTATCTCTTGGCTGGAGTTGGCTTGGTCGAGGGCGACGGCGAGAAGAAGCGGCGACGAGCTGCCTACGAGAAGTCGGCCCTCGCGGTTGAAGTCAGTTATGCTATCTCCGATGGATAGCAGCTCGGTATAACAGACCTTGAGGCGATCAGCCAGGGCCGTGCCATGCCCGGGCAAGCCGCTTCCCTTCCAAGAGGTCAGTCGCAGGTTGATCTCCCACAGCTCCTCGTGAAATGCAGTCATCATGGAGGGCAGGTGACGGGGAAGAGGGACGGACTCATCCAACTCAAAGGGGGTAAGCAGGGGAACAAGGACATCTTGGTAGTCACGGTAGAGCAGGTGGACCGGTTGCCAGATGTTGAAATCGGCTGTTTGGTCGGTCGAGGATGTAGAGACCCAGCCGGGATGGCCGCCAGGGAGAAAGGCCGAGATGATGGCGACAAGGGCAATGATGGCAAAGACCAAGCCAGCACCAGGAGGGGCGGTCGGTGGAGGAGGGCGCCTTGCTCCAGTAGTCCCAGGAGGGTTCTTGGGCGACTCTCGAATGGACGAAACGCGAAGTGGCAACCTGGGGGAATCGCGCAGACCCGGGGTAGAGCGCTCGACATGGCCCTTCCACAGGTCAACAGGCTCGTAATCGATGTTGACGAGGGGGGGTGAATGCAGAGAAGTACGTGAGATGGTGGCAGCGTCTCGGCTCAGGTGGACGACTCCATCAGGAATCATGAGCCAATCTGGATGGATACAGATCTTGAGCAAGTATGGGTCCGAGGGTCGACATCTGGTGAAGAGTGGCAGGGTAAGAAGATGACAGTACAAGAGTGGGGGGACGTCATCTTGGTCAGGAGACAAGTCTGGCAACGGTTCAGACGATGCTCGATATGGTGATGGCTCGCCATATGTGCAGGCTCGTCTCGGTCGTCGTCGCTTGGCAGGGGCAAGGGCAGGGGCAGAGCGAGTGGAGGGGATGTCGCGTCGTGGATCCATGGTGTAGATGTCGATCGGGTTTGAGCTGTAAGTCAGCAGTTAGTTGGATTACTTAATCAGGCTTAAACACCAAGCCAAGTTCATTTACTTGCCATGGCACATGGAAAGCTGTACGGTACCTCTGTCGTTGTTTTGTTTTAAAGCCAAAAGGTTGATTTCTGATCTGTCATTACTATGATGCAAGAGAGGAAGGGCTCGAGATGATCTCTGATGAGCAAACGTACAAAGAACCCAGGAGAGGTGCCCATTCTCCCGAGGTAGGACAAAGCCCGGTGCTAGGTAAAGCCGATTCCGATCCGATGTGCACGAGCCAGCAATCCCCATCCCAATATCGTTTCGCAAGAAAGGGGGGCTCCCTCCCCGTCTTGACGATTGTGCTACAAGACAAAAGTGAAGCTGAAGATGAATCGTGATGCTTGAGATTTCGGTGTTTGAGTTTATTTGCGTACCTATAGTTTCCTGGAGCCTCCTGCACTGTATTCCCTCCGGGCTCCGACTGCAAATGCTTTTGCATGAACGATCAATTACCATCCCTGGAGCCTTCAATTCCTCAAGCCTTCTACTTGCATGGATAGAAGCATGCACAGTGTCTAGAGTTTATAGGCTCGAGTATCAACACACAGGGCATGGTCATCTCATGTATCATTGCCAGTCATTCCGCTCACCATCACTTCCAGCCGCCCTTTAAAGACAGGTGCCGAGCGTAGTAAAAGAACGCACTATTATTTCGGGCATGATCACACACCCCCCAATCGAGATGTGTCTACAATTTATCATGCTTAACAAGCCGTTCCAATTTGCCCTATCTATCCGTCCATCTCAATTCTCCGGCCTGCGAGCAAATGGTGCCCCCCACTCGAAACCACTCGTCACTATGGCTGCCGAAGAGCTCGAAACTGACGATCGATCTCCTGCATTTCGGTCCACTTGTTGTGTCTGGCCGCAGCCAGCTTCTCCATCTGGTCGTGTCTGGCAGAGGATGCCACCGAGGCCTCGCTCATCCAAGTTTCGACTCGCGATCGAGCTTGGTAGTCTGGGGGCACACAATCTTTAAAGAAGCTGCTGCTGGTTGAATCATCGTTGAGGCAAAGTTGTCCCATCTCCGGCAAGGGATCGTCGACAGTAGGGATCGAGTTGCCACGGTTCCACATTGAGTTCTGGATGCCTTGGGCCTGGAACGGCTGAGCGGAAGATGCGGTTGGGGTTGAAGCCAGCGTCAGTTTATTGTCAAGCCAGAGACCGGCTTCCTCGGCGTTGGCAAATCGACGTCCGGGCTCTCGGGCCCATCCGTTGGGCGTCTTGACCAGAGCGCCATACTCGATCATCTTGCGCTGAATCCATCGAACTCGCTCTCGGAACTTTGGCATTACGAGCCGGTTGTAGTCCTTGGTGGCTGACTTGTCTTGTCGTCCAAAGTTAAGGTTGCAGATGGTAACGAGCTCCCAGAGGTACTGCCCGTTGTCGAGAACCATCTTGTCGAAGCCAGGTTTCTCACCCGTCTGCTTTTCGGCCGAGTCGGCAATCTCGAGAAGGTAGATGACGATCGCCCCTCGGACGACAGGGCAAAACGAGAGGCTGTATCTCTTGTTGGCGGCCTCCTTTTCAAGGACTGATGACAAGGGCTTGCCGCAAATGGAGTGGGCCGAATTAGTTTTGCACATGGTGAGATCGAGCCAAGGTAAAGATGGGAGAGAGTGTGTGTGCAATTCTGCTTCTCCGGGGACTGGACGACCGCGGTGGCAAGGAAGACTGAATACGGAACGACCCCTATGCCGAGCAAGAAGTGATCAAGTTGAGTTTCTTCTCACAGCAAGAAACAGTGGAATATTTATCCATGATCCCAGAACAATGACCAGGCTGGCATGGACCTCACCAAACCTGTATATGCCTGGAGATATAGAGCTGGGCAGCTGCATTTAGCAATTCATTGAGATCTTGTAGGCTATGAGAGAAGCTCTTTGGAACTCTTGATTGGTGAGGTACATGCATAAGACTACATGGTGGTTTCATTCATCCATCCGAGACCGATGTGCCCAAGCGTAAACGTACGGGCGTCTGATTTGTGGCTTTTCTTTGGTGTTGACTTCTTCGTACGTCCGTCTCATTCGTCTGAGGTTTCCGTCTTTCGGGGATGGAGAATGAAATGCTAACGCTCATATCAGGGGTGTGTGATGTGGACTGCATTTCTCTTTAGAGACAACTCTTTGTTGTTCCCAAACCTGCTACATTTGCCAAGGCTCAGAAAGCGAAGGCAGGTAATCCCATGCGGCGGAGAGAGAGCAAATCACTTTGTTCCATTCATGTTTCTAACCAGCACATGTGTTGTACAGATGTGCCCAACAGTCCCCCATAAAAAGGCGGTGGGATACATGACAAGGAGAGAGTCGACAAACGACAACGCATCCTAGGTCAACACAGCTTTTGTCACCTCCAGGCTTCGGCTCTTTGCATAACATGCAGGCACAATGTTCCGAGGTGAGGAGCCGAGTGCATCTTTTGTCTATCCGCGTGCATCGTGGTGGTACATATGCAGTCCACATGCAATGGCAAATTGCTTCCATGAGTTGTTGAGTCTGGAAAATGCCGACTTATTGCCACCCTCAGCGCAGGTTTCCGAGAGAAGAGCAGTCTATGCCATTTGCACATCTCTGTCCCTGTCTCTGTCGCTCCAGCGACTTCATGGCCGCATGACTTATGCCACCAGGTTTCTTCCTCGCCACTTGCAGCCGGCCCCCATCCATCTTGGCCTCTTCTAAACAGAGCGTGTCACAGAGTAGCAAGCGCTGCAAGGGCTGTTGTTCTTCAACAAAGGAAAGGAGTCGAAATACCCCAAATTAGGTACCTAGGTAACCAACAAAGAGAGGCCACCAATCATGGCCAAGGCCTAGCCAATCGGATCTGCGTGGATGAATCAATCAGCGCCTTGAAACGCTCGGGCCATCGCCCCTCACCTAGACAAAGATCACCAGGCCCGGGAACAGCGTCAATGACGTCATTGGATAACATTGAAACAATACCTGTATATGGGAGACGCACATGGAATCAACAAGGATCTGTTATCCGTAGCTTTCACTTGACTTGAATTGACTCTACGGACTGTGGAAATGAAAAGTAGACCATGAACTCTTCTCCTATATCATCCAGCTCACACGGAGAGCTTCATGTTATGGTTCTCTTCAGGTTGCCCAAGCTGGGTACTGTGCCGAGGTCGCAATACCGTCGCTTCAGCAGACAGCATAAATGACTTGCAGGACAGAATTGCCTACTGATTCCCATCTCCAAGTCTCACCATGCTTGATCTTGGGCCGTCGACTTCTTAAAATTGGTCATCTCCTTGTTAACAAGCGGCTCCCCAGCCTAACCCGTTGGCGAAGACTGGGGCATGAACAGCAGTGCTATGTGTGTTTTCTTTCCCGTCAAAGATACAACTAGAATGGCTGAACTACGGTTTCTATGCTTTATTCCGTCACTTGAATTCTCCATGGTGCCTAGATTGCTATATTCTCATTGCCGGCTGTGATGCATTTTGTGAAATGGACCACACAAAGGTGCTCTGTTGGTATTTTCTCCAGCAGCATAGTTAGTTACTCCTCACTAGAAGCTATCACTATAGAACTAGGCTCAAACCCCGAATTTTGCTCTGGAACTGTTCTTCCAGGCACCAATATCTGCCTCTCAATGTCATCCTGAATTTGTTGATACGGTAATCCCGACTTTTCCGTGGAAATTTCTCTTCGTCGTATTACCAAGACTCCTTGCTAAATTTCGAGCTTGGCTAATTTTCATATTCTCCGTGGAATTTTATATTCTGAATTTGAACTATTAACTGCCGCCATTGTCTATACCAAATGCCTGATTCTCCACGGAAAACTTTCTTCTGGGGGCCTGGCCTTTGATCTGATTCCCCCCTCGTCACGGCTGGGCCATCTTGCTTTACTTGGGTACTTGGCTTGGAGCAGAATCCCGAATTTTCCATAGCGATCTACGGTATGTGTACTCTCAAAACGATTGTGTTTTAGTATCTGGCTCATGGGAGTAAAAATGCCGCTACTTCCTTGGATAGGTATCGCGTAGAACCATCATTTCTTCACGTCTTTTCCTCGTCGATCTGTTAATATCTCGTACCAGAAGCACATGCATTATCCTCTCTGCGTGGTGATTATTATGTTTAGCAGATGACATGTTCAAGAAGATGCAGATGATATATTCCTCCTTAGCCATTGTGTGCCCAGACGTTACGGTGAGGGCCAAGATCATATTTCCCTACGCATCATTGCTGATTTAGCGCAACTACAAGAGTCTGAAAGTCTCATTGACTCAAACTGCTTATGTCAATATAGAAAATGCCAACTTCTTCTGTAAAAATCCACCGTTCTGTTTCTGGAGCGAGTAAATCCCAGCAATCCCGGTGGAGGAGTGTGATGCAATCGCTGAGGCCAAGCAAAATTATTCACCGGAAAAGACGCCATTTCTGTCTTCTGGAAACCGCCATAAGGGTGCCAAGACCTGGTCACGCAAGACTTGAGATAAAGAACCCGCTCACTATGACGGCACATTGAACATCTTCAGCGAGAGTGAGCATACCATGGAACTACCACGCGAGATTAGAACTGGAATTAAATACATCTTAAGCCACGGAATGCTTCGAGTTGATCCTCCCATGCTTAAAAGACAACAGTGTCATCAACGTCAACAATGTTATGATATCACTACCTGCTGGCCATTCTAGCTAAGCCAACAATCAACCCATTTCCTCGCACCAGTTAGGTCACCGATTTTACATTTTATGCCTATTGACTTCAAATGACATCCTCTGCTCAGCTCAAGGGCCACCAGACAACGGTTGGCATGTCAATGCTCAAAGAAGCGAGACTCCTCTGTGCAAAGACCAATGAAAAAGACAAGATATCACTCCCCCACGTCCGAACCTTTCCCATAAGCTGAGGGATCCTCGTACATGTACAAACCCGGAGCCAGATTCGGGTCGACCTGGTTCCCCTGCACATGAAGCTGCGCTGGGACTCTCATATATGGAGCCACTGGGCCTTGTCCAGCCACGGTGGCCAGATGCATGTCGATGGCCTCGATCCTATCCCGCATTTCCTGATTCTGGGCAACCAGCTCCTGGTGCTCTTTCTTCAGTTGTTGGTTCTGTTCGTTGAGTTGCTTGACTTCTTGGTTCATTGATGCCTTGAAGCTGAGTAGATCATTGTTGACCTGTGAGGCTGATGGCCTGGCGCGCGGAATCGCCTCTCGAATGATGGTTGCCCATTTGTCCCAGGCGGTTGGCTTAGAGCAAGTCAGCAGCTTGCGGATGAAATGCAGAGAAGACTCACAATATCCGTCTTGGGGTCACGCCTATACGCAATGGCTGCAGCTTGAATGGCAATAGCAGCTTCCTCGGCATGCCGCGGCTGTGAGATTGTGAGATTGTCTCCTGATGCTGATCCCAAGATATGAATGCTCACCACAAAGTTGCAAGACATCTTGAGCTTGCAGCAGTACTGGCAGTTTCTCTTGAACTTGCCAGCCAGCCCATCTTTGAAGCCTTTCTTTCCCCCTTTCTCGGCCACTTTTTCACCTGGATAGCGGTCAGCGATAGGAAAACCTGTGAAATGCATGACTTACTCCTATTATATGTGCAAATATGCTTGATATTGTCCACCGTCTCTCTGACGCAGTTTGGACAGGGAATGGGCTTGTAAACATCCTCGGTCGCAACCTGGGGGGCAGCCTTAATAGCTGTATTTGAAGAGATCCGGCAGTCTTCGGAGGCCGCCTGGGTATGATTTGGTTTGTTTGTCACTGTAGCATTGCTGTGTGTGGCTTCACCATCACGAGCCCCAGCCTCGCTCGTCATATTGACAGAGGGTAAGGTGCCTATGGTCGGAGATGGGTTGTCTTCTTCGGGCTGAGGGAGGTTGCTCTTCTTGGCTGGAGCTTGACTATCCTCCGCACGGGGCTTCTTGCGTCCGTTAGTCGGAATAGGAGGAATCACGACATATTGCCAACACCTACCGGTTGGCAAGGGTCAGTCTGGGCATCCGTCGCAGGCCCAGTATGTTGAGAAAAGGGTTCCTGAGGTCCGTGGCCACTCTCGACACTGGTCTTGTTCTTCTTGTTTCCCCCCTTGGGCGAGGTGGAGTCTTCAGCACGCCTTTTGGCGGGAGTCACGATCTCGACGGTCCCAGAAGCAGGCGTGTCGCCATCGTCCTGTACAAGACCCAAGTTAGAAAAGATGCTCTATCGGTCCTACAACCTTAGATACCATGTTGGCGGTGGTTGGCCCCGTTTCATTTCCATTCACGGTGTCCCTGGATGAATCCGCCCCTGCTCCCCGATTGGCGTCCGTCAGAGACTAGACGTTGAGCGATGTTAGCCACATGCTGTATAATATAACAATCTATGGGCACCAGGAGCAGTACCAGGAGGCTACGGAGCCATCCCCGCTGTCGTGTAGGGCTGCTGGAGAATAGTGGTGGCATTGCTGAGGAGACGGCGGTGCGCTGAAATACAGGGGGCGACACAGCTCGCAGAGTCAATGAACAAACAAGGACAGCAAAGGAATTTCTTCAGTGGAAATGGGCTTTATTTCCATGTTTTTTAATGTCGTCTTGGTCTCTGGTTGCCATCAAGAAACCCCGTTTGACTGCACGATTCTTCCCGTGCAAACAGGCGGCTTGCCGTTGAGTTGACAACCTGAATATGAATAAGGTGGCAGGGGTGACAGACGACTGCACTGCGTGCAAAACACTTGCGGGTGACGGCAGGGCTCATCGGCGACCTGCACTTCCACACCTCTCGAGCGGGTGCATGGGGCTGGGATGTGATCATCATGCCCGGAGGCGGGGGCATCAAGACCCGTCTTAAGATCTCAACGTCAAACCGAGATGTGGAGGAAAGACTCGCAGGAGAAATAGACGGTCCTTGATAGATCAATCATCGAGTGCATCATCGACTACCTAGGGTAAGATAGATGGCCTAGCATATCATGCAGGGCACTCACTCCCTGTCTAACTTACAGATGGTTGGTCCCTGCCACCGGCAAAGCCAAGAAACCAGAGTCCCACTGGATTCTCGCCAGTTGAAGTCTCCTCTAAGTAGGGGGTGCTGGCCGCATCATAGGAAATGCCTATTTTTCCTTGGACATTTCCCAGTCTCTTCTGACATTTACCTTCTCGAATCGCCATAGTCGAGAATCCCGATTTCTGCTGGGTATTTTTCCCTAGACGTTTAGCCTTTGCCCGACTACTTGATAATAATTCCGGTTTTTGCCAGGAGCTTTCCAATATGGATACTTGCTCAATGCATAGCACCAGCTACAAACGGAGAGATTTGCGCAACAGGAACGGTCCAACAACAGGCAGAAGCCTCCACGCATGGCTAGAGGATAATGACCCTTTACTTTCGACATCATTTCTCAGATAACCATCAATCGACAAGTAGCCTCACAATGAGCATCTACCCCAGAACCATCCATTTCTTCCTGGCGATATTCCCCTTGCCCATAATCATACACCGTTTCATATACAACCAGTCGGCCGACAAAGTCTCGGCGTTACCCACTGGGGCCAGCTAGATTCCCGGGGTTACACGCACGATAAGTCCCCGAAACCTCTACAACGTCATATTTGAGACTGGCACGACATAGCCGGATTCCGACCATGACATCAGTTTGCTCATCTGGCACGGCATGGCTACGACGAGGTGGTTAAGATGACAGGCGTAGGAGAAACGACGCACACAGACCTGGCCAACGTTTGGGGGACAAAGGGGCGAGATGTGTACGCGATGATACGCTTTGGTCGAGGATTGACCTCCGGGATGAAAGGGAAATGGTTCAATGGCACATGTGGATCGAGAGACTGAACAGGCGCGATCATCCCTGAGAGGTCAAGTAACCTTTCATGATGCAGCTAGGTACAAGTCTCTTAAGGTAGGTAGCCGAAAGTCTAAAAAAGAGACCACTGTATTAATTGGGATACAATGCTATGATGTGTTGATAATCTGTTTTTTGTTATACTCAAAACCCGGCCCTTGATGGGATAACCAAGCCAGAAGACCGGGTCTATTCCCATTTTCTTCGCCTTCCTTTGGATGGACCCATTCGTCAGAGTCAGCTCGCATTCGGCCAGGAGGTAATACTCATATGTTGCCTACTCCTCCAACCTGCCCTTTGTCCTGTTCTTCCTCTACCTTGTCAACTCACCACAGCTTCTGCTGATATGGGCTCAGCCTCGTGGAGTGACCGGAGACACCTGCTGTCTGCGTGACGAGAGCTCGAGATGTCCTCACTTCCCCCCATCCCCCCCCCAAGTTCATGACCTGAAGGCAATCATGTCTGCTTTGAGTCTGGGGGGTTGCTCTCGTTGCCCTACATGGTCATGTGTACTCCCGACTATGCATTGGTCCTGGTTTGCTTTTGGACTTACGTCGGCGTTTATTCCCAAGCTGAGTTCCTCTTGCTTCGCCCCAAGGGAGACTCCATGCCCTTTAAAGTCTCCCTTGTTTGGGTCCTGAGGTTCTCGTGTCGTTAGCTGTACGAGTTTGTACTTGCATTATCTGAATAGTTATTTGTTTGTCTTGATGGGCCAGGTTTGCGCTTGGCCGGTCGAACAAAGAAGACTACAGAAACACTAACCACCACCAAACACCATTTATCCAAGTTTATATTTGAGCACATGAATCTATTTCTGAGATGTCAAATGTTTCCAGGTTCTTACCTGGTGATTGACCAAGTTCTAGCTTGAGTCCCTGTCAAAGTTCGTGCCGGGCAGGTCACACGCATCCATCCTCCAGGTGCGCGCCAGGGCGCCTGACCGAGACATTTCAGCTTTGTTTCTAGCTGTCATACCTTCTAGTTTACCCTAGGAGTCGCGATCCGGCCGACGCTTTGCCGCTTGATGGCTAGACTCGCTTGTGTCATGCAACAAGCCCATCGTCCTCAGGGGTGCCCCATTGTCCCAAGCCCCAGAAAAACTGCTGATTCACTGTCGTACAGGTCCAGGCATCTCGTAACCAGGGCAGGCTGAGTGCACAAAGACCCGGACCTTCCGAGAAACAAAGGGGGCAGGGGGAGACACATCTATCACAAACTACTCCGTAGATGTCTCACGTTTCGCTTTTGTCGTCGGTGTCACCGCCATATCGACATATCCGATCTAGATCAGAAGAAGGTGTTGCGTCAGTTTGAGTGAGCAGCATCTGCTATGAAATACCTGAGGCCATTCGGTTGATAGAGCCTCGAATTATCACCGGAGGAATGCTTGAGTGAATGACGTACATTAGGTCCCCAGACGAGGCCTGAAAGAGATCCTGTTTTGAGATGGGTGGACCACCTCGAGGGGGCAAGCCACAGCCCTCGCTCGCGATTAATATGCTATTTGTATCTTCTTAATCCATCCATCTCGTTATTCGCCTTTGTTCACATCGACGTGAGTTCCACCCACTCAAGCCTTGATCAGTGCACCGCGAGGGAGGGCCATATCACATTCCCTTTTGTATCCGTGCATCTAGGTCGGTTACGTCGGGGACGACGACACCGTTTAAGCCGGGCTCGAAATTAGTTTCAGCGCGTACAGACAGTCATTCCCGTCTCTTTCAGACCGCCGGCCATTGCGTCTGTGTTCTAGATAAATTTGCCGGTCTAGCAGATCTCGTGGCCTTGGATCAATGTGCCACAAAAGTCATGTCAGGATATACTGTTTCCTCTACCCCCATCTCCAGGCTGAATGGGGTTTGCCGCCACTCACTTCAACGCTGCCATGACAATTAAAGGAATAAGCACAGATGGCGAAGGGGCTGTGATGCCTGCCCCAGTGCCGCATCCACTTTATCTACATGGTCATTTCGTTGTTGACGGGCAAGACCCCCAGCACCTGTCTTTGGTCATGGAAGCTTATGAGTGAGATGGCCGCAGATTTACGTACGATCGGTGGGTGCTCTAGTTGTCAATTAATCAGGCATCCCTTTCGGGCTTTTATTTCTATGTGTAACCTTGAGATTTACCCACTAAAATGGCGGTGCGGAAGGAGTTGTTGCACACCTGATCTGAGCCCCCCTGACCCATGCCAGGGTCTGCATCTATCAACATGTGGCCGCCATGTTATGACGGGTGATATAGATATTATGCTGTACCTCTCCTGGCTACATATGTCACCAATGGGTAAAGAATACTGACTGTGAGGGCCATTCCCGCGCCAGTCAGCCTGGAACGGTGCATTATCACGACCATCAGGGCTATCAAAGTGTGCCCGACCAGTAAGGAAACAGAACCTTCCAGGAAGACGGGGAGAAGATTGGCAATTTTGATTCCATGAACGCCCTGGCCATGGACGCTGGGTTGCCTGGTCAGCTTCTGGTTCCTGCCTAAGCGCTGCGTCTCTCGTTGGCTTACCTGGCATGTATTTTTCTTCCACTGACAAGTCCCACTGGACATGGTCGAAAGCAGATAAACGTGATGAGAAGAGTAGCAAGAATGCTTGGCGGCTCGGAGCGTACTCTGAGGACCATCAGCCTCTCCACAGACTCCAAGTGTCCTTAACCGATCATCGACGTCGTCGGGAACTGAAGTATCTTCAGGGGCAGCTGGAGCACCGCCAGGCTAATCGTTGATCTGCAGCGAAGCCCGTTGCCAGAGCTGTCAACGACGAGCGTAGTTTAGTCGGAGTCGACACCGGAAGCTCCATGTCCGGTGCAAGCTCCAGACCGGCTCTGGGTCTGGGGTCGTCTCAATGGAACTCGACTAGAGCCCCGTCTACGACATCTTCCAGAGTGCAGGCTCTGCAGTCGAGAATTTCAGCGTTCTGGGCTGGCATTTGAGCAGAAACTCTTGTGTCTGGACTCCTTTACTAGTTGGCGGATGGCCACTGTTATGCGTCGGTCTTTTGATGGCATAATTGTCTTCGTTTTGGGTAGTTGATAAGGAGTGCTCTGTTCCCTCATGCTTGTTATAGGTGGCAGAGTACGAGATCATCGTGATGGGAGCTTCTGTCTCCGATATACCGGTAATGAAGACGATGTATGTACGTGTGACGAGGCACATACCTATGCATCAACATTAAACACAGTCATATTTTTTCATACCATATCCTTACTACAGCAGCCGATATCTTCCTTGAGAGACAATGATCACTATCATCAATATAGCTTTTCTACGTTCTTTCCAACGACCAAGCCGTCGAATCTCCTGTCGACGGATGACCCTGCTTTCGGTCCTCCCGATCTCCTCCCAGCTGGCACTCCAACTCACGTCTCTGCTTCTTGTCCTCCTTCTTCTAGCCCTTCTACCATTCATAAAACGATCGACCTCCTCCTGCAGAAACACTCTAGGCTCGTTCGGATGTTTGGAATGGGAAAGGCGTTGACCGTGAGAATTGGCCTGCGTCTAGACCGACATGACATGAACGTCGAGTGATTCTTAGTGAGGAGGAGATTGGGTGTCAATCGGGAAGCGGTCGGGCGACGTGAAGTGTTGTCGTCTCTGCGAGCCATTCTCGCCGTGGAATTGAATGTGCTGCTACTCCATGATAGGTAAGAGGAGAGGGAGCCTTTGGACCAATCTGTCCAGGGACCGCCAAGTCCAAGGTGTTGGCATATAGTCATAGAGGGCATCTAGAATATGGTTTGGACTATATCTCCGCCCCAGCAGCTCCCGCAGTCGATGTTGTTGTCTGAAATTAGGGTTTGTGGGAGTCAAGCGGGCGGCGCCGTTGGCAAGACGATATATCTCGTGCTGGGGTTGTTGGCGAGGCCCGGGCTGCTTGCATGCATCTCGGTGGCCACGGTATTGTCTGGAAGAAGGCTTCGGGGACTGGGGGTTCGGCACATATTCAACAAATGCCATATTCACATAAATGACACAGGGGACGTCCCACGAGGACATCATCACTGGATGCAAGCGACAGAAGGCGCGGCCAAGCTGACGCAATGACCTTCACCGGACATGCAAGGTCAATCCTTCTGAACATCTTTCTGGGGTCAAGGAACAGCTTACACGCCTTGTCTTGGGTATTCCATCAACTAGCTAGTGGGTATTCCGTTACTACATGGCCCGTAGAAAGGGAGCATCCCCAAGCCAATCAAGCAAGATTGCATTTTGCCCGTAGCCGTTCCCACGCGGATTGTTCCTTATCCTTGCTCTGCACTAACTCATCTTCGAGCTCCTCTATCTGTTTTAGAAGCATCTCGCTTTTAGCTTTGTGTCCCATATATGCTTCGTATTCCTTCCTCACTCCGTATCTCTTCGAATATTTCCCCACCTGCTTTGCGGGGGGCGTATCACGCTGGACGCTGGACGTCAACGAAGTAGACGACGACATAGGACGAGATTTCGAGGCCGACAGTGGGAAGAGCTTCGATGATGGGCCAGGGGGGGGTTTCTGGCACGACATTCTTGGGGAATCTGGGTGTGTCAGCATGAGACCACAAGTCGAAGCACAGGTTGACCTAGACCTACATCTTTCCACGTGGTTGCTAGCCTCCACAATCTCCTTCAATGTCTTTTGAACACCATATCCATGTTGTAACCCCAAGGCTTGGAGCTGGGGGCGAGAGGTGGATGGTGATGGCTGGGATTGGTTACCCGGCGACCAGTCCGTGTCGTCGCGGTTGAGCACAACATCTCGGAATGCTTTCTCACGGCGTGGGCTGATGTTTTTTGGCCCAGTTATACACGACCTGCTCGTCGAGGTCGATAAGTAGGCCTTGTCCGGGCTACCAATGTCGGCAAAACAGGCCGCCAGGGGTGTGGTATGCTGAGCAAGAGAAGCCGGGGGGGCGTTCAAGGAGCCTATAGACGGGAGCGTCTTAGGGTTCGGTGTAGTCTGCTGAGCAAGGTGAGCCAGCGTGATATCGAAGGAGCCGAAAGGAGGGAGCGTCCCAGCGTTCGGCGTGGTTTGCTGAGCCGGAACGTCAAGGGGTATGTCCTCATCTTCGAGGGACAAGGAGCGCTTTGTAGAGCCAACAGACCCGGCTGGCGAAGCGGCCATGCTGTTGTGGAGGTGTCGTCGCGGACCCGATCGCGGGAATTAATACTGTGTTTCTGATCGATGGGCTGCAGATATCAGCAAAAGAGGGCCATTCTAAAGAGATGGGTAACAAACTGGAAGCTGGCCAAAGAAGCAGAAGCCTCAATGAACCTATCAGAGAGTGATCGAGGCGCGCGACGGGAACGCACCAGGAGACGATGACAGCGGTGGACGGATCCAAAGTGGCGGGACGAGACGTCAAGGCCAGTCCAAGTCTTTCGATCAATTGAATCAGGGTCGAAAAGGACATGTCATAGGAAGTGAGGTGTTGTAGCACTCCAGATGATGGCTGCGTTGAAGGTCAAGACATAAGACGCGATAAAATGGCTTCCTTGACTGGGCTGGAAGCGTTTAGTAGGAAGAGGAGGGGATACAGGTGACTAAAGCCTATTTCACGGAAACCGTTTGCTTGCTGCTACGTCGCGCCTGGTTACACAGCGCGGCGGGGGCAGGACACTGCCCGCAACCAAGTCATATTGTGCAGACACATCTCCATGCCATGCCCCAAGATAACAATGTTGGACCCGAGGCGTCAATTCTGGGGTTCGCAATCTGTCGAAGATGGCCAAAAGTCAGCTCACTACGTTTTAGATTGTAATAGTGAGTGCATCGAGAAATGGCGTGTGGGGATAGGTAGTCTTGACGAGCAAATGCCCACTGATGTTCACCCGAGCCATGTGAAGCAAGTGTCGGACGCCAACAAGGCTCTTTCAAGTGAATAGGCAAAGAGGTAACAAAAAAATTAGAGAGAAGTGAGAAAGAGGAGGAGGAGAAGCGAGAGAGAACGCATCTAATGCAAGAGGCGAGGGGAAGCTCTCTTTTTGTTGCTTTTGTTGCCAAGCCTAATCTTGGCAAGAAGTGGTGATTTGCTTGATTCGACCATGGTGGCGGTGGCTTATATACACCATGACTCACTGAGTGAATACGTAACATAACATATCCCACCTCTGCTGCCATACGAGTCCGACGCCTGCTACTGTCGAGTCGAACCTATCTCCCAGCTCTATCCTGCCCTGCTCAACGACGAGTCACTACTGTTGCGGTTGATGGAACAAAGTTTCACGCTATGCGTGCGGCGATATTCTCCGATCAAGGTTTCAACCGTCGCGTCTTCTCATGTGGAATACGTATGTCGTTTCCACGTGGAGATGGCCCATTCCCACGTGGCAAGCGACTGAGTCGATGTTTCAGGCCGTTTTAGACAACGCATCACAGGGCACCTCCCTCCATTCTGAACAGAACGTCTTTAATAGAATGAAGCTGTCGGCTCAGTACTGGTCGCGTCTCTCTCCGATGGTATGGTATAACCAAGTCTGAACTACTCCGTAGCCTTGGGATCAATCTTGTCTCGATCCACTTCTAACCCTGGTTGTTTAGTGGGAGCTCTCCTCTCACTGCCAAGGAGGCTGATTGGAGGGCCTCCGCACTGATCAGAGACCCTTAACTAGACTATCCAATCAGTGTCCATGGACAAGATGGGCACACAAGATCGAACTCTGATCTCGCACCAAGATCGAATCCCTCCATCCCGGAACGAACGCCTAATTCGACGACGCGACAAAAGCCAGAGGACACCAGAGTCGTATTCTGCCATGTCTCCTCCCCCCCTCTTTGACGCGAGGCCTGCCTGTCCATCTCTCACTCCCGGCACATCAAGACTCCTACCGCGTCGGTATCATGAGCCCCCGCGCAGTTCGACGCGATCCTCCTTCTGGGGACAGGCTGCTCTAGCTGCGAACGTACAGGAGTCCTCTGCATCACCACCCGCCATCAGTCACCCATCCACCACCGACTTTGCCTGGGTACACGCATTTCCGCCGACTGGTCCGATGCCACGAACGTGCCGTTCGTCTCGATCTCTATAAACAACAGTAGCCTTTTCCCGGCCACCATCTCGACGAGCCCGGTCTGCAAATCGCTTTTCAGTTGTCGTGCGTGTTCTCTGAATTCGTCATGCCGGGTGGACCATGCGAACGCTCGCCGTATGCCCGCCTCAGCCTCCCAACACTGCCAAAAACATCCAGACACGTTCCGAAGTGAAGGCGGCGATGTACAAAACGGACGGCCCGGGAATCTCCGGCGCTGATGTGCTGATTCTTTTCCAGTGTCTCTCGCCTCGTCTCGTCACCGATACGTGGCCATGCGGCTTTGAATTGGCCATGGTTTATTGCGCGTCGACTGGGACTACCTCGACGATTATTCATGCTATACTATCGACAACCGATGCACTACAAGTGGTACTCTTTACTCATCCGTCAACTACAACTTGACTGACACCAATCCGTCATCTCGACATCCTCTGGTATATCCGACCCTATGCACTCCCACGTGCTTGGATCTGAGCTGGGCCGCACACTCCCGGTTGATCCGTCCGGCGTATCAACAACAATCTCATTCATCCAAGACTTGAACTTGGGCCCTTTATTGTCCAAGGGTACATGACTACCCTGGTCGACATCCATTGTCTCCCAGGACAGGGGCCCTTCAGTCGCCGCATCAGTATCCATCTCGTCTACGGCCTGAGATAGCTGTCCACTTCCTTGGGTCTCGTTTTTACTCGCTGCTCGGGATAAATGACAGCCCTCGTCCATGTCCATTGCGTCCCCGGCAAGGATCATCTCGAGATTGCTCGGGCGAATTGGACCGGGCCTGCAGCTGCTTTGTCGTCTGCGGATTGGAGTCCTCTCTGCACATTCCTCCAGGACGTCATCCATCCATCGAGCGATTCGGGGGCTTGGCCAAAGATTCGAGATGCGCGACTGTGAGGGCCGTGTCGCATACTGGTCGTCTAACAGTGGTTGCCCAAGAGGACGAATGTAACGGAGGCCCGGATATCTAACCTGCACAGTGGCCTGTGGGGGCAGCCCCGTGTCGAGTGACCTGTACGAGTCTGTTCGAGCCTTCTTTGTCGGTCGCTCGGCGTGTTCTTGGTCGAGGGCTTCTCCTGTGCATGTGTTCAGTGATGCTGTTGTTGTTCAAGGGCCTGATGAGAGTGCATGGTTGACTTACTCTTGCTTCCAACCACTGGGGTAATAACAAAGCCGTCCAGGCTAGATATACCCAGTTCCTATGTAGCTTTGGTGGCTCTCGGGATGTCAGTGTATCTCGCCATGGCGGCTGTCTATCGTTACTCTCGCTTCTGGTAGGATTGAGAATAAGCATCTATTCCGTGTGGACGGAGGCATTATGTAGGTACGGAATGTCCCGGTGTCAGTTTGAGTAGGCACAAGCCATGCATTATTGTGAGTCCATCACCACTCTGCCTGGTAGTTGATGCAGCTTGGGCCGAATGTGTTGAATCGCGACGGTGACCATTCTTTGTCGCGGGTAGCCAACTGCCTCGGAAGCAAAGAGAAAAGAGTGCTCAAGACTCGGCTGCGAAGACGTGACTTGAGCTTGGGTAGACGACTTGAGTTTCCCCATGGCAGTGTGTGACTCGGGTGCGCGAGGCAATGGGGATGAAGATGTCTGCGACTGGGGGCATGGAGGTTTTCGCTTCTTGCCTGACTGCCTGTCAATCTCGTCACACCTTTCCCCTTGTAATGCCTTGGGACATAGAAGGCGAGAAAACCTTGTCTCGCCTGGCCTGACTGGTAGCCGAGGAAGCAAATCCACTCAAATCGCCATGACACTTGCAGTCTACTCCGGGCCCCATAGTTAACTTGGCATTGCACATCTAAAGAATGCTCAATTTGCACAATATTCCCAAACACTTTGCTTGACCTCCTTGTCCTAACTCTGTAATGGACTGTACTGTCGCTGTAAATTGCCCGGCCATCTTTGACGCTTGAAGGCTTCGTTTGCTCGTACGCCAACCCCCCTTCCAGGCTCCCCTGCAGCGTCCTATGCTGCAGGCATGTTTCACTGAAACACGGCACGGGAAGACAGTGGACACGCCCCAAATTTTCTCAGATATGACGTCCATGCCTAGAGCGGGGTGGCCCAGGGCATTTGCGGGAATGCTCAGGCCGTTTGCTATGATTGCTTCTGCTGTTGCACATTTGGACCATTCATTGATGGCGGTATGCGAAAGCCCGTGGCTCCCCTCCCCTCATCCGTTTGACGGGGGCTCGCTATTTGAGGCTTTGGGAAAGGGGTCATGCCTGGAGATATAATGGCGCTGCTGGCCATACTTCCAGAGCCAAGTTCCCATTGCCATCTTCTCTTCGAGCAAAACCAGACCTAGCTCTGACCTTTCAAGAAGGCTCGAGAATATCTGCATCTCAAATGCCCAACATTGTCATCTGTCGATTCTCCAAAACGTCATACCCATAAGCTTCAGTACGTTTCACCTACGTTGACTCATTCACGCAACAATTCTTGGCCTGCTTTCAACAACAGCGATCCAACATGTCGGACCAAGAGTTGAACCAAGAATCCTCTCAAGAGCAAGAGTCCAAGAAAAAGGTGGACAACAAGAACAGCATCTTGGCCAAGACTTCCGACAACATCTCATACCTGGAAGACAAGTTCGTGGACGGGAAGTGGTGCCCTGAGAAGTTCCACCCCAGTAACAAGACATGCCCAAATATCCATCGCTCGGTGAGAGAGACTGTGGAAATCCTTCTAGAACACGAGGTGCCACTCAGCGTCCTCTGGAGGGAAAAAGGTTATTTTCGCGTCGCCATTGACAAGTTCCGTAAGCGTGGAAGACCCAAGTTGACAGACACTGTTGGGCTATCTGTGTTGTGGTTTGTCAAAGAAAAATTCGAGAACTCCCGGGAGACATGGAGGATCGAGGAGGACACGACAAACTACCAAGTCTTTGAGAAAATTGTCGGGAAAAAAGACAAAACAGGCGTCATCAATCCCGGCGGGAGAATCCTTGTGCCGAACATTCAGCAGGTGACGAGGGACACACTGAGCAGTCGCGCGAAAGACTCCTCATTGCCATCGTCAAGCTTGAGCAATCAGAGCGACGTAGCACGAGACAGTCAGGGCAATCAAGTTGTCAACAACGGTGAAGCCGCTCATGTCAGCCAGCAAAATGGCGAAAGAGAGGGAGAGGCACAAGGTGAAGGGGACAGCCAAGGCGACAAGGGCAACCAGGGCGATCAACATGGCAACGGCGTCGACTGCCGCGAAAACGACCGAGAGGTCGATTTTGCTGACGAGCTCGGGCACAATGGTTCTCTCGACATCTCCCCTCGGCCCTCGACACACAACACCCTCCTAACTCAGGGTGCCATGCTGTCGAGCTCCGACATCGACGTGTGCATGAAGCTACACCAGGCTCTTGAGGGATGGCACGTGTTTGAACCTGGCTTCCCCTTTGACGGCCGTGATAACACTATATCGAAGCGAGTTCCATCGAATCTGGTCTTCATAATGCACGAGGAGCATCACTGGTATGTGATACACCTCGATAGCGTGAGTCGATATATAAATATATACGACTCAATGCCTGATAATGACCGCGACGAGAGTGTACTTCGCTGTATTAAGAACTGGGGGATAAAGAACGGATCCAAGATCGACCGTTGGACACAAGACCCGTCTCGTTACGAGGGACTGAAAGTCAATCGCATGGTACGTCTCCGTCTTCAGGCAAGGCTCGAGGAGCTGGGTCCCGCTAACACACCTCGCCACAGGAGTGCGCTGAGCAGGATGACGGCTACAATTGTGGCATGTTTGCAGTCGCGTTTGCTTCGGCCTTGATCGAGGGTCGTCCAGTCCCCCAGGAACTCGACGCTGATGCCATGAGGAAGGATTATGCTAGCAGGCTCCAAGGCTACGAATTCGATATGGAATCCGACCAAGAGGTCGCCTCTCCTACGACTGGTAGGTTCCCAGCTCCCCTATTTTGCTTTTATTAATGAGACGTCTAGAATTGGCAGAGCATAAGCACGTCAAAGGCAACTCGACGACTGGGTTCCCTCAGGAGCACCGGAAGACCCCCCCGTGGCTCAGGGAGCGGCTCCGGGAGCGGCTCCGGAAGCGGCTCCGTCGCACCTCATCAGACAGCCTGAGCACAATCGGCCCCCGGAAATCGAAGAGAAACCGCCTCGAATCCTTGGGCGATGATGACGAGAGCCGACCGAGCCAAAAGGTGGAAGAGATCGACAAATTGGCACTGGAGTTGGGCGCCAACGACGAGGCCCTAGCGGAAGCCAACAAGCTCCTAGCAGAGCGACAAAAAAAGCGGGACTCACTGGAAAAGGTGGTCGCGTCGAAAAATGAGCAGATACTATTGGAACCAGTCGAAGCAGAGCTGGTCACTTGGGCCGTGGGTGCAAATATTATCACGGATCCAACCTCACAGGCAAGCATTCTAGACAAGCAGTTGAGGGCTTCCCGTGTTGAACAACTCCGACAAGATCTTGGCATCTACACTGATATGTTAGAGTCCGTCGAGAGGGCAGAGCATGAGCTTCTGGACCAAGTCGAGAAACTGGAACAAGAGAGGCAGGTGTTGGAGGAGGAGCGGCACGAGTTGGCCCAAGCCCTCATGATGCAATTAAAGCGATGAGGAATCTTCTCATCGTCGCATCGAGTTATAGCATCGAGAGTCCGATACCTATTGGCTTGAAACTTGAGATTGCAACGAGGGTGGATTGACGGATGGATGTTGGGTGCCATGGTGGTTTCTGGTCAAAAAAGAACTTGTCTCTGTACCTCGCCATGAAGATTTACATAGTCCATGCCTCCTTTACGACTTTTCTATCATTTACAGATTGTCTTACGAACAAGGTATGCTGCTGTCATCTTGTGTAGCATCCTTAGACCTGACCATGGACAAGTGCCCACCCAGCGGTATACATGCCTGACAACATAGGAGAATCATCAGACAATCTCTCTTGCTTGCTTGCCTTGCTTTCTTTGGCACGAACCGAGTGAGGGAAGAGTAGTGTAGGGATGGAATCGCTCTGGAGACGAGCAATGCCATGGACCGGAAGCCTATCGTGGAAGTCAAGATTGTTATGTATAAGGACCGTCGGAATATCCCAGGAGAACTCGAGATCCATGGCCTTCCATGAGCGGGCCCGTCCACAATCGTCCATGGATGGCCATGGAGGCCATGGAAAGCCACTGAAGCGTTCGGGCACTGGGTGGAACCCGTGATGGAAATGTTCATGGACGAGCCCATCCTATATCGTGCTGCACTCTCGTAAACTCACAGCAGGCTTGAATGAACGGATAACCAGCTTTGTTGTTTGGTAGTGTTGTCAGGACGATGCAACAAAGAAGCACTCAGATACACAGCCTTTGTGTACACGAGACCCGGCGAATGGCGGAGGCCAGTAGAGGAATGAATGTATTCATAGTTGAATCTTCTCCATGACTGCATGTGAATTATCTCCGGGCGTCCTAGGGCCGTGAACTCCAATGTGCGCAAGCATCCATGTAATTGATAAGTGCTGGAAGTGATACCTCGTTGTCGACGTGAGGCTATTACTTACTGCGTGTTAGTCTACCTTACATATAAAGAGAGTGCCTGTAGCCCGTTGGCGAGCAAAACTACACACTCCCACCAAAAGGACTGGGTAGGCGGATACCGATGTGATGGGGGACAATGACTGCCACCAACGTCAGGCTCTCACATCCCGATGGGCCGTACGTCTTTGACCATACGTCACTGAAGATAAATTTAGCTGACAAAACTTGTAACATTCCATGATAACGTTATAAAATAGCCTATGCAGGTCACAGACTATCCTGGTCTGCTGTACTAATATCATCTCTTCTATCCTGAACTATCATATCCCATCTGTCCTCACTTCTCCCATTCATCCCTGTCACAGAACGTGCTTGAGGTTAATCCCTCTCAACATCTTCAATCTCACCTCTGCTATCAGACATGGCCAGCATAAACTGGTCCCTCCTCTGAATAGATCGTTAGCAACACAACCACCATCAAGAACTCTCCCCTCGATACTTACATGGTCCGCAAGCTGCTTGACCTCCCGCCTCGCACGCGTAGCCAAATGCCCCACATCCATCAGCTTCTGCGCTCGCTCCTCCTTGGAGAGACTCTTGGCGCTCGGGAGGCTGAGTCGGTCGATGTTCTCCACCGCAGGTATGATGTGCCGGGACGAGACCTCGGTGTACGTATCTGCCACAGCCCGCGCGACAAGGTAGTGCCCCTTGAGCTGCAAGGCCTTGAGTCGGAGTTCCTACCTAAGTTAGAATTCTAGCACGAGTATGTCCGGTGATAGTAACGAACTTCAAGCTTCCTCTGGGCAACTTTCTCCTTCTTCATCCTCATAGCTCCGGATTCCTGAGCCGCCGCGCGTCTCTTCATCTCGAGTGTGGTAGTTGCTACCGTCTTTATGGGGTTGACGCGGTACTTGTCGATATCTTCGACGTAGCCCTGCACCGAGGTAAAGAACGAGGTTAGCTGGTCGAGTTTGTCGCAGAAAGCTTGCAGATGCGTAACGCATTCTCCGACCACGTTCTTAACCTGTGACTGGATGGTCTGTTAGTCTCACAACATGAACGACAGAATTTCTGGCCATACTAAGGTGACATTGGATGTCAAGAGTTCCTGGAGATTCGCCTCCATCATCTTGAACTCCTCGGTAGCCTTCCTATCCTCCTCGAGCCGCTTGTTGAGCCTCGTCTCCGCGTCAAACAGCTCCTGCTGAGCCATCCTGAATCTTTCAAAGCGAATTTCAGCTCGGGACATCTCTAGGTAGGGAAACCAATGTCAGTAGCGCTTCTTCAAGTCCTGCTACGCTGCAACTTACTTGTCGTCCGGATCCGCTCGTCTCTGCGCTGTACCAAGTCAGTACACTCCTAGTTCTTGTAGAAATATGTGGGGTCCAGCTATACTTCTCTCTTTTCCGCCTCGCGTTTCTTCTCAAACTCTACGCCGGACCTGATGATGCCGAGGAGTGCAGTCTCGGCTCTTTGAACCTCTGCACGCCACTGGTTGGCGGAATCTACCACGAGGTTCTCTGTGTCCTCTCCTACATTGCGCTCATCGCGTAGAATGTCACGAATGGTGGCAGCAATCTATCCAATACTGGGGTCAGCTTTCTTGGTTCGTCAGGGGGATCAGGCAACGCACCGTCTCTGCAGGCTTGACAGCCTTGCGAGCCTCCTCAACAACTGCCGAAGGCTCCCTCCCATAATGATCCAGGTCGTCCATAATCGCGTTATGAATGCTCTTGATGTTGTCACTCCTGTCAGCCCTTCCGGCCAGGCGCTCCCAGTCGACCCCGCGGAGACGGTCGGGGCCGTTTGTGAGTAGCTGGCCAAGTCTGTGGACAACGTGCCAGAGTCTATCAACAAGCACATAACCAGCATCTTGCTGTACCGGCTGGTCGTAGGACCCCGGAGCATAGTACGCGTCGTGGCTGTCCTTCTGGTGCTCGGTGCTGTTGCCGAAGCCGAGGTTGAGATTGATGCCGGCAAGGGGGTTCATTAACGCCTTGAAGCTGTGGACAATGGCGTCGCCCGCAGCGACTCCAAAGTCGGTCCATGCACCTGGGCAGAGTTATTAGGCTTGCTCCAAGAGTAAATGATGCTTATAGCATTGGTGGCTCACCCCTTGACTGAGACTTTCTCGCTTTCTCAAACTCCTCTTGTCGATTGCCAAGCTGGCGGCGGTACTCTTCTGTCTGAGCCTCAACGGTCTTGAGAATCTCTTTCTTCCTCTGCACGGCGTTCTTCTTGTCCTCGATCTGGCCGTCCAGTTCACTCTCCCGGAAACCGAGAGCCTCTGATGAGTCAATGTCAGTGAATGAATCTATTACTGCAGGGGGTATTTACATACCATCCTGGTCGACGCAGGCGCGATGCACCAAGGTGGCAAACTGACGCCAGGCATCAACCTTTTCTTTGATAGCCACGGTATGGGAGATGCAGTCTGTGGAGGCAGCTTTCAGTGCGGCGAGCTGGTCGGGGAGGTCCAACTCTGCGAGGTCTTCATCGTCCACGGCCTCAAGCACCATGTCAACCTACACAGAGTGTCAATCAGGGATAAACTGCTATAGTGTGCATGAAGAGATTCTTCGCTTACAATTCCACCCGGCTCGCATACTGCTTCAGCAACGCTCGACACTCGTTTCATCCTCTCCTCCGCATTGCGAAAGGCCTTTCGACCAAGATCGGAGCAATGAATGAGGTTTGTATTGAGAGATCGATACCTAGCATCATCAACTTTAAGCAGGCTCCTTGCGGACTCTTCAATAGCAACGGAAACTCACGGTAGCCCCGCGCTGTCTGGAAACACGAGTGAAGAGGCCAGGGGATCGGACGCGAGGACAAAGCATTGTCCCAGGCGCCCGAGTGCATCGGGAGCGGCGCTCAGCATTGCGCCCCAGTTCCCTTCGCTGACCTGGAGAACATCCTGAGCAATAGAGTTAACAAATAACTCGGAGCCAGCCACGGTCTGGACGAGGCGGATAAGCTGACGACTCTGGATTGAATCATCGAGCTCAACTCCGTACTCTTCAGAGTCTGAAACTTCCAACTCCGGGACTACGGGGTGTTCTATGGTTGTTGTATTGTTTTCGTCCATGATTGAGGAAAAAAGATGCGTGATTCGAGATGGAGTAGAGCCGAGGCCAGAACTGTCTGAGGCTTTTATCTTGGGTTGCCCTCCAAGAATGCCTTGTGCAATTGCACAATGCTCCTCAACAGATTTTAGGCACCTAACCACAGTGGCTGAGCCAATTCAGCCAAGAAGGCATTATTGCACTTTCATATCTTATGGCGAGACCTGAACCAATATCAGGAGACTGGCTTGACGCCACGATTTTCAGCTCCCAGCGCCCCGGTCGTATCGTCTACTGGAAGAATCAGGCTGCCACTCTCATGGCATGTCACTGGGGGACATGAGGGCGAACTCCCCTGCAGGTGGCTGGCGGAGCTGAGCTGTATCACACGAGAGCCTGGTCCTACTTCAGGGCCCACGCACCGCCCTGGCCTCAACAACTTAAGCCAAAGCTGACAGCTCAGTTGTGTTTTTTTGAAGTTGTGGCTAGTAGCCTCTCGCTACCACCGCTGATAATAAAGCCCGGCATGTCTCTTCTCTCGCCGTTTTCACCATTTCCGAGCCATTTTTCTGACCCTGACAAGATATCATGAAATGGAACTCAGCAATGAAGTTGATCACATCCAGAGGGATCTTTCCGATCTCAAAAGCCGCCTTGACCTGTTCGAGAGCAAATCCAAGGCTGTTATAGAAGCGGACCATGACAAGATGCTTGCCGAGCTGCGGAAGAGCGTGGCCTCAGTCGAGGGCAGCATCTCATATCTCGAAACCGGCCAAAGCCGCCTCGTGGGCTACTTGGAATACATAGTGTCCTCCAGCAGCACCGTGGCATCTGGATCCACTGTCAAGAGACACGTTGCAGACATGAACTCGAACTTTTCCAATCTTCGAGCGGTCGCCGGCTCGGCTTTGACACGCGCGGAAGAGACCAAGAAGACGTGCGACGACATGTACAATGAGCTCGGGGCCATTCGCCTGAAACTCGAATCCGTCGCTAGGAGAACTAAGTCAGCGCTGTCAGTCGCGAAGGGAACACTAACCGAGAAGAAGAAGAAAGTAGCAGAGGCCAGCGCCTCGCTTCAGTCGATGCAACAACAACTGCGGGATCTGGAGGCTAAAATGAAGGACGAGAAGGACGCCCGAGACGCGATGAGAGTCGTGAGTGACCCCTCTCCGGTCCTCTAACACAGAGCACCTATCTAACCTAGATTCTAGGTTCGAGTCATCAGTTGGACCGCCACCGTGTTCTTCCCACCGGCAGCCCTTCTAGCAGGGACTGCGGAAGCTATCGCCGCGTAAGTCACCAGAGATGTCTAATCTACAGTGAGCGAATCCGCTGATCGTGAATACAGCTCTTGGCGTGAAGATCGTGAAAATTTACGCCGGGAGATCGCCTCGGCAAACACCCAAATCGAATCCCTCACATCCGAGGTGTCCAAGACAGAGGCCCAGGCCGCAGTCTTAGAGAAGACGGTCAGGGACGCCCGCAGTCTCAAGGATCGTGCAGAGAATATCTCTACTGGATCACAGCAGACGAGGGTACTCATGTGTGAGCGGTTGGAGGAGTACCAGGCTCTCAAGAGCAGCACGGATGAGTTTGAGGCTTGGACTAGTGAGCTGCAGGGTCAGACGGCAACGGCACAGGTCATTGGCACGTCGTCTCAAGAGCGTTTGCGCCGAGTGACGAAGAAGATTGTTGATACGCTGTTGGATAAGGAGCAGGGGGACGTGAAGGCTATTTGTGGCAAGTTGAAGAGACTGGACTAGCAGCAATTTTACTTGTTATCTTTTCTACTCTAGTTTTGTATTGACATCTCCGTCAGACACATAAGCAATGACCACACTAACAGACACGCACCGCCATTAAAACTAAATGCTGCAAGACAGTTTAAAAGCACGACCCCAGAGATCGCTTACATGTAGGCCTACAACTGGGATAGACTGCGTAGATTTTACGAGTCCACCAGCCAACGAGAAAGGCTAGAAAGCTGCTCCACGATCGAGAATTTTCTGTTTGGCATCAGAACCCGAGGTCCAGATTATGACTGGCAAAATGCACACGTACCAGGAGAACATGGTCAACTCGTTCATGAACCTGCAAGAATACGGAAAGGCAGGATGGTAGCAGTTTCTTCTGCGAGAACAGGCAGACAGCGAAGAGTCAGATCAGGAGATGGGTCTTATGGTAGCAAGTGAGGTGACTGGCTGCGTCTCCCGAATACAATACGCACGATTTGTCCAGTTCGTTCTGTCGCTCTCGCCCCTAAAAGCGTTGTCTAGGGAAACAACCACATCTGCCCTGGATAGAGGAATCGACAATTGCCTCGTCGTGCTTTATATAGTAAGCTTAAACCCAAGCTTATTGTTATGGCTCGGCGGTCTACCGGCGCTCGAAACACCTGATCAATGAAGTTGATACCGTGAGCGCCTCATCCGTTGGGAGTTTTGGAGCCACTGTGTGTCCTCCATAATCAACTAGAATGGTTGAGACGTACTGTCGTAGTGACCATAGCTACGATTGGATTTACCTTATTTTGATCACGCGTTAGCTGGGGGCGTCTTGGATCATCGCCAAGCCCCCACACCACCTGATTCATGGCCAAGCCATGCCTCTTCTTTGCATGTAGAAAGATGCCTGGTGGACTTGACCGAAATGCCGTGTCTTTGGCAGTAAAGACAGCTATGCTTTTCATTTGTATCGTCATGATCTGAATGTCACCGAGTATCTCAGCTTGCCCAGGGGCTCAGCTCTTTCACCTTAAGCTAGAACATGACTGAGGACGGAGTGAAGTATCCCGAACCAAAGAGGATGCACACGCACATCTTACTATCTGTTAAAGAACTGCCCATGGCTCAGCTTGCAGAAAGCTCTCAGTAGCCAAGCCTTTAATTGCGCAGCAGGCCGAGTTTTCGACATTGATCGGCGACTCAAAAGCGTTCAGTGGCTCATCAGGTTTTGGCGCGACTCACCCGCGACGACTAGACAGTGAGCCGCTGCTGTGATCGCAGCGGACTGACACTCGCCTTGGCGGCCTGAGAGACTGGACTCGAGCGGAGCTGGAATTGACGAAAAGGAGCGAGAAGTTGAAAGATCAGAGTGCGCTTAACAGATAATTGATCGAGGCGTCGGGCTGAGTTTAGCATCTACGTTCCAGGTTCCAACGAGAGCGTTGGAGTTTAGTGGCATGAGCGCTGAAGCTTAGCGGCATGTCTGGCGAAATTTAGCGATCGGGGTGGAACGGAATTTTTAGTGGGCATGGCGCTGCACATTAGGGGGGGCTGCGCTGAAGCATAGTGGGTGGTATGTGCGCTGTAGCGTACCTATCCCATGAATCGAAGGCGGGCGGGCAGAGATCTATCAAGATGATCCTATCACATTGACTTAATTACTCCTTCTTCTTTATACTTCACGTGAGTTTTCTTAAGTATTAATTACGGAAGATGATTCAACCTGTAGGTTTTCGAATGGCAACTCCAACGCATTCATCTGTTCCACGATGATCGTACCAATCTCGATTTTCAAGTCAGCAACACTGTCGGCCATCAAGGTCAGCATCGGAGCGGTAGACGTAGAGACAATGGCCGAAGGGCAGTCTTGGCGTCTACTCTAACATAGGCGGCGGCAAGGGCTATAGTTAATGGCTCTCTAGTCGTTGTTGCCATTTGGTAATCGACGACATGATATTGGCGGATGAGCAAGTTCATTCGAATGGTCTGTGACAAACATGAGGACAACGAAATTCTCCTTTTGGAGGCGGGACGACGGGAGCAGTGTCGAGACCAGGAGGTAATGACCACGGCAGACGAGACCCCAGACAAGACCAATGTGGGAGACGGGAGGACATAGCAAGACGCCCTCCCCGACAAGGTAGCTATACCCTTACTAAACCTTACTAGACACTCTAGAACTAGTGCTTGGGTAGCATGCTAGAATTAGGGTTATACAGTTACTTAATACGGGACATAGACTCGACAAGGCGACAATAATCGTCGTCTTTGTCATTCCTCGCATTATAGCAGCTGGATGATAAAGTCCTTGCTTAAGACGGTACTCCGTTGTTTAACGTTTCCCTCTATATGCCATTTGATGATTCCTAGATAACTAAATGGCCTCTCGACGCGCCTTTGCTTTCTCTTTTATTCGCGTAGCTGGCTCCTTTGTTGCCAAACCAGACATGCGGAGAAGCTGCGACGAGGCGGACAAAGCATATAATAGCTAAGCCTTTCTGACTCTAGGCTATGGAATAAAGAACCCACGATTGTCGAATCATAGAGGAAAATAATTGCATAAGCCCCTTGAGTGCTTTGGCCCCCGTAAATCATATGCAAACCGCATTAGAGCCTTCGAGACAGCATACTATCAAAGAATGCATCTACTACTATTCACTCTTATAGATAAACAAGACAGCATACACAGCAATATAATTACGTAACAAAGGCTAAGTGCAAGCTTGGGAAGGGACAATAATCAGTCTGGAGAGAGAGAATATTTCCCAAAATGTAGAGGCCTTAAATGGTCGGCACGCCCCTCAGAGCAGAAGAGCCTCGGCCGAGGCAAAATACCACCAGAGGGGTAGAGCCTCCCTTAAGGTAGAATCGAGAGTAACCCCTCGCACGAGGTTAAAAGCTCTAAGGAGCAGAAGAGTCCCAGGAGGACAGAAGCCTAAGATATGGCCGAGCCCCAAGAGGCAGAATGCCCGGAAGAGCAGGTATATTTATGATCCTGGGCCAGGCATATGATAGCCCAAGGGTCAAAACCTCTGATGAGGTAGAAAGCTCAGAAGAGCAGAGCCTCGAGTGAGGTAAAACACATGATAAGCCAAGGGCCAAAGCCTCGTATGAGGTAGAAAGCTCAGAAGAGCAGAGCCTTGATTAAGGCAAAGTGCCTTAGATAAGGCGGAGCCTCGAAAGGAAGAAGGCCCAAAAGAGCAGAAGGGTCAAAACAGGTAGACCTTTTGCCAGAGCATTAGCTTCGAATGAAGCAGAAGCCTCGAGTGAGGCAGAAGGCTCATTAGAGCAGAGAAGAGGGGGCCTCCGATGAGGCAGAAGTTTCGATTCGCAGAAGCAAGATGAACTGCTTTATCGGCATGAAACTCTAAGATTGAAGAGGTAGGGCGCCAAGGGACGCAGAAACCTTGTTGTGCTTTCTCAACGAGGGGGCCTATAGGCTCCTTAGATGAGGCAAGGTTCGTTGATCACGATGTTATGACCACTATAGCATGAATATGCTTGGATTGGTTACTTGTGTGAGAGAAGGTTGAAGAGTGAGGGAAGGGGGAAAGGAAGAGATGAGGAATTAGAATTCAGTGGATGTTGGTGAATATGGGATCATACGGAGAAATGAATGTGACTAAGAAAGCGAGGTGAGTTCCAGTGCATGTGGGAGCCTAGTCTATGTGTAGAGAGAACAAAGACTTGACCTCTGACCTGACATCTATCATGGAACTTGATTAAGTCTTTGTTCGCCTTCAAGATATGTAATCTTCTTTTGTGGGATAGTAAGGGAAATTCACCCAGAATCTAGGTAGAGCCACGGTGATGGAAAGAGAGGCATGTTGGAGCTCACGTATCGTGGTGGAAGGATAGCTCTGTCCTTTGTTATCGGGCCTGCGGTATATTCACCGCATCTTCGACGCCAGGCATCACAGGCTCAGCTACGAAGCTTGGTTTCCGAGAAATACTGACTCTTGACGAAACCATTTCAGAGACTGCTCTACCTATTTCGATGCACTGCGGGCCGTGACTCTAAAAACATTACCAAGATAAACTGAGTCCTCGCGTTCATAGCCCATCTCTTGTCAGTGATGCCACTCAACTGGCCAAAAGCGCCACGGATCCCCCTTTCCTGCTTTCTTAGCTATCCTCTTTTCTACAATATTCACTCACCATGTCTTATCCTATCTCCCCAACCTTTTTGAGTCACGTATAAATGACAGATTTAATTCATGGAATCCCATCCATCTGATAGTGCGAAGTCATAATTGGCATCCTCCAAGGTAATCCATTTGCAGAAGACAAAGGCTGTCGTATTCTGGTAGGAAATGTAACGGGCAATACGTGAGCGTGTGTTGTTTGACGGGTCGAAACAACTCTTTGGGTACGTATGTTGATCTCATCAGTGACTTCGATCCTGCGTAGCGCGATGCATCCTGCCTATACAGCGTAACCCAGAAACTACCAACCAAAGCTGATGCCCTAGCAGTAATTTAAGTCCTCTTGACATATCCGTGCAGACTATTAAGAATAACTCGTTATCCGGCTGAGTTATCCCATTGAGGGTCAGGTTTCAACTTCAACAAAGAATATATTCCACCAGCAACCACCATTGTCATCATCAGCCGAGTCGCTTATCAGGAGCCCCCTATCGCGTCGCCGAACTTGATGTAGGCCAAAACATAGGTGAGGTGCTTGAGGACGTGATCTATCCACCGACTAGACTGTCAAGAATCTTTTGATTATACCTATCAGTCGACAGACGAACAACACTCGATCGTCACCTGAATCTTCCCTGATTCCGTAAGTCTTCTCTCAAAGGTAGCCCCAATTAATGCTCTTCATAGCATCGAATCTCGTCTTTGCCCATACAAGGCTATCCCCCTTGACTTACTCAACCATTTGTGCACAAGCCCCGAGCCATCTATCTGCATCAAAGGTTTTCTAAATCTGAAGAAAACCCTATCGAGGTCTAGCGAGAAAATCGTGTCTTATTATTCATTTTAAACTATTACTAATTCTCTCGGTACCTAGCATAAATAGACCAGGAACATATATAGCAACCTTAATACACTTAATAGATCAGTGCAGCCCAACTCTGACCCTAAATGCAACCTTTTAACCATCCTTCTATCGTGAGACTCTCTACCTATTCCCCAATCTAGGTCTTACCGAGTCCCATACCACCAAAAAATGCCCGAAGCCCACAGTCTGAAGTGTAGGTCTCTGTCTGTCATCTCCGAGACTCTGTCTCGCCACGTTGCGGTCAAGTCTGAACCTTTTCACACCAGCCCTCAAAGCTCCATCGGCCAACATGACTACCACGCCCAAGCTGCCCTTGTCCACGTTCACCAGAACCGGATCATGCCCCATCGACGTCAAGCCCCCATCATATTACAATAGGCCAAACACCGTCTCTCACTCCATAACCGCAACAACCACGGTCACAGAGACATTGCGCTCTCAACGAGAACAAGAGCAAGTTCCAAGCCCCAACCTCCGCCGGTACATGCGGCCCTCCCACACCATATCAAACACACAACCCTCCTCGTCAGATCTTTTTTTCCTGAATCTTCAACATCAGTTCGAGGCACTGAGAATGTCCGGCGTCGAAAATACGGCTGAGGCCCTCGGGGTCGAGGGAGCGCAGGTCTCGCCTTAGAAATAGGATTTTTTGATTCTCTTTCTCGGTATTAATCTCGTCCTTGCACAGGCTGATGAACCTTGGGAGTAAATTGATGTAGTATTGTGCTGTTCTCCGTGCATTAGTTTGTTGACTGAGCTCTTTTTGTTTCATCTGTAGATCCTTTTTGGCGCTGTCCCTTTTCTTGGCTGTCTCAATGAGGGCACGTCGGGCGTCTTCAATGGGCTTATTCATTGACGCCCGCATGTTCTCACTCAAATTCATGGCGAGACCTTTCATCTTCACTAGGTCGGTCTCTTCAATGAGTACTTGTTGAGTGGCGTTGTCTCGTCGCTTGCTGGCGTTGTTTATGGCTTGTTCTGTGTTGGCGATCATGGTGTCTAGGGATGTGCAAGCTTCTCTTTCAGTGCTTAGTTCATTCTCATAGTTTTCGAGACGCAATTGAGCTGCTTCGAGGCGAAGAATTGATTCGTCCAATGCTTCCTAAACCAAGGGGAATCAGGTTTGGTGACTACTAAACGGGTTACTAAATTCGGGGAACTCACATGGTCCTTTGCGTTTCTAGACTCGCCGACGAAGGTGCCGGTACTGTTTGTGTCAAGAACATCGACGGGGTTGACTAGGTCCATGTCTAGATCCAGGTCCAGATTCATGTCCATATTAGGATCCGGCTCGGGGTCGCGCTCTAATTCCGTGTGTGCGACAGCGTCTGGGTCTGGGCCTGGGCCTGGGCCTGCCTCTAGGGCTGGATCCGGATCCGCCGCGCGTCCCGAGCTTCGCACATGCTCTTGATAAACATGTGTACGTTGAGCTTTGGTGTTTGCCTTCCTGCTTTGCTTGATAGGACGTCCCTCGTCAGTAGACGAGACGCTGGTTCTTAGTGTTCGCTTCTGGATAGACGCCGGCTGGAGACGAGTGATAGGTGGTCCCTCTGTACCTATCATGTCGCCATTTTGACCATTGCCGGAGGTTTCTGATGAGTCATTACGTGGCGTCTTCCTGGATCGGGTAGACACCGTGGGTCTTCTCCTCTCTTGATCGGTCGCCTTGACCCAATTCAACACATCAACACAGATCTTGTGTGTGATCTGCGAGCTTTTAGACTCGCGAATTTCTGTCATGAGCCGTTCAGTCAATTCGGATGTGGTAATCGAAGATGGACGCGAGTAGACTTTCTCAACCGCCAGGGCAAGCTTTTCGGCTGTACTTTCGCCCCATCTCTCGGGTGTAAGTCCTTGGACAAGCTCCCAAGGCCAACGGCCGCATGCCTTGTGAATTCGAACTAGATGGTGACAGCTTTTGTCGCCAGACTGGCTGTATGGCTCCGGCACAAGAGCTCGAGAGGACTCAGAAGAGGCAGTGGTGGGCATTGCTAACGTTGCAGGCTGGGCAATCGGTACAGGACGAGATTTAGCAGTATGAAGGGATCGTGAGGTCGGTTATTGTTCGTTTCTGTTCTACCAACTCCACTTGAGCGTCATCAGCTCTGAACAGTTGAGTAGAAATCTGGACGCTTGACAGAGCTCCCAAAGATTGTCACGTCACGTCACGTCACGGCACGGCAATGAGAAGTCTTATCCTTATCTTATCTAGCGGGCGATCGGTGGATCTAATTTCCGGTGGGTCATCTCCGGCAGGCAATCGGCGGATGAAACTTCCGGCTCGCCAATCTGAACACGTACGTACCACACTACGACAATTCCGATCGACCCAAAATTTAACTCATCAATCATGGCGCCGATGGATCTTGATAACGGGTCTGAGACTGACTCAGAATCTGGGGTAGGATTCGCAGAATCTGACTCGCGGTACCTCATTTATCGCAGCATTCTGCAATCCAAGGTCAACCACGCTCATAGTCAGTGGATTGTCTGCCAAATGATTCGAGATGATCTTCTTTTCATCCTGCCCAATTCATCCGACCAACTCTTTCAACGCTACGATAGGCTCATGCGTCACGAGTCTTGTCAATATCGATCAACAATCGCAAATCTTTCGCCGTCCCCAGTCACTGACGAGGAGAGGCGCTGGCACCAATTTTACATGCGCGCTGCTGCTGCTGCTACTGCTACTGCTACTGCTACTTCTACTGTTACCCAACGTCATTCCACCAGCCAAGACAATAACAATGCTCGTCCTGTACTCGATCATGCGTCGGATAAGCGATGGGCCACCCTGGTCGCTAAGCAGACTAAAGTCTGGCTCCATAACAATCCTCTCAAAAAAGACACCGAAACTCATCGGCACGCTCCCGCGCAGCAGATTGTCAACTTCCTGACATACGGTCATCTGCCCAGCTCAGAAGAGGCAGCCTACTGTAGCACCGACGAAGCCAGGGAACTTGTTGCCGCTGGTGATAAAATTCTCATTACAAAAGATCAGCAACCAATCAACTGGGGTGGTCGCCCGATCGAGGCCCTTTTCAGGAAATGGTACACGCCCTGTGATCTTACCTGTGAAACCGAGGTGATCATTCCTCAACGACCCATATCGAGCCGCATGAGAGTCAAGAAGACGATACGCGATGTCTCACGCAAGTTCTTGGATAACTATCTGCCAACTGAGTCGTGGAACGTCCTCGATCTGCACAACCCAATACCTCCACGCCCCCCATCTTTTCTAGATACTTCGAACTGTCAGCTTCTGCACTCCCTTCTAGAGGCAATGCACAACGACCCAGCCAGAAGGCGTCCTGCTACCCACAACTTTCTACTTAGTGAGGGTGGGAATCATACTATTGCGCATATCGACAGTCATGGCTTCGGAGCCTTTATTACTGTTCACGAGGGCCTTTACGGCTTTGGTTGGGTTGCTGTCAAGAATGCTCGGGACCGAGCACTTTGGGAACAAGACCCCCTCTCATTAGATGTTGCGAAAATGGCACGTTATGTGATACTCCGCCCCGGTCAAACTGTCTATTTCCCATCCGGCACAATCCACTTTGTTTTCCGTCTTGTTGACGAACCAACATTGGCAGTTGCAGGCGACGCCCTCGCATGGTCCTGCATTCTCCAGTGGCTGCACGTCTTGAAGAGACAGGAGCTTGACCAGTCAGAGGCAAATAGTGATGTCACCGAAAAGTCTGTCAAGAAGTGGACGTCAACCTTGAGGAAACTTGTGAGCCGGTGTATCAATCTAAGCAAGACAGATGACACACAAGACCATCTGCAGCTCATTGGAGGGATAGAAAAGGCACAGAATATTGTTGAGATTGTTGATGTAAGTATTGAATCATGTGTACGTGTTTGGTGCTGACGGTAAAGGTGAATAGAATTGGAAATCTTTTGATCCTGACGCGTGACGATATGATGCGGGACTTACGTCGCATGGGAAGAAATACCTAAGCTATAGGCTCTATCGCATGGGAAGAAAAAATCACCCAGGATTTGCAAAGCCAAGGGGAATACTTGTAATCAAAGATGGGGAGAGAATTCGAGTGAGCGCCTGGACGAACAAGAACAGGGACAGTGGAACTTTGGCGAGATCAGCTCAATTAGATCTTAAAAGCATCACCTCAGCGGCTTGTCAAGCTTTGGTTGGCACATATCAACTTTGAACACAAAGATCAGGTTTATGAGCTGGAGCTCCTGGTGAGCTAGTGGCCATGAGTTTGAGGCCTTTGACAGGGAACCAATCAAGCATGACCCAAATACCAATAATCTCTAGTAAAGATGAGTTAGATATATGGTGAAAGTTTACCGTAAAGAAATTGCTTATTCTAATTCAATAAAAGCTCTATGTCGCATATACAAAGAGTTGTTAGCTGTATGTGAAGGTACTTATAAGTGCCAAAGGCCCCTCGCAAATGGCTTACGTGAGATGCATTCACAAAGTGTAAATAAGAAAACTGTGGCGTCATTAGACCTACGTTTGGTTTATCTAGACATTACATGTATTCATGACTCATTCCATCTCATATTGCGGCCCTGCGTAAGAAATGTTGCCTTGTGAAGTAGAGGCAATCAAGGGGCACCTTGACTGAGTACCTAGGCGAGTACAAAGTAGAACTACCCTGCCACAACCGAGTTTATTTATACACAAATACCCACCTCTAAATCTTTGCACCAAAATTACAGTGCCTTATTCTTTTCCCGGCCTCCGTGGCTTCGCTCCGCCGTCGCCTGAAGCCGCGCCGACGCTGGTCCGGAAAAGGTGGGGCCGCCGTCCCCGTCCCCTCTCGGCATGGCAGTCTGACAGCGCGGCATCGCACAATGTCCAGCCGCAGTTTGAAGAGTTTTGGATTTAGCTAAGTGGATATTTAAGGGAGAGATGAATTTTGGTCTGCCCATGAATGATGTTGGCGGTGCGACAAAGATCGCCCTTGAAAGACAGTGTATTAGAAGTGGAGCACACCTATCAGTATTCTTACGTTTTCTGTCAATTTGGCAGTTATGAAATAAACGGAATATTCTATCAACTGAAATGAGAGATCTTTATTGTCTATAGTCGTTTAATTCTGTTTGGGCTGTTTGAGAAGCGCCTACGTAAGCTTGATGCACTGCTGTTAAACACCACCCGTCACATCTTTTACTTCAGCAAGGATAGTGATGCCGAAAGATGATCGATTTCTCACAAAGATAGAGTTGAAAGCCTTAGTACCATATGGTCCTAGCTATTTTCTGAGAAAATCTTCGTTTGGCTCTGAGTACGGCGGACAACCCATCTTCAAGCCCATAGCTACTCAGTCGGCCACGGCTACAATCAGGTCTCCGAACCTTGCTCGCCTGAGCCCGGGCTCGGAACGTCAGTTTTATGGATTATGAATAATCATTATTACTTGGTTGGCAAACCCGGTCCCTCTCTACGTTGACCTAGCTGCCTGGATCCTTCACGGCTCCGCTCGGTTTGCTGGGCTGCTATACTTTAAACCAGCACAGCTCAAACGGTCCGCAATGAGAAGATTAGGGCCTTTGTCTTACCGCTAACAGCGGTGAAATAAACACACTGCAAGATGAAGGCGGAAAAAAACAATGTGGAACAACAAGTCAGACATTTGGGGTTTTCTCACTGTAAGCCTTTCGCCTCGACGGCATCGGTTCACATCAAACCAAGGCTCTACTGTCAAAGCGCAATATCAGGTGACGAATTAAAATTCCAGTGAGCCACAAAATAAGCATGGAAGCCTAAAAGACCTGAAAGGGACATCATGTCGCGTAGTCGTAAGCGACAAGTAGACCATGAAACCAGGAACGCCCTAGCTGGCAGGTCCCTGGCCCTGCGACACAAGCTCCAGTGAGTGACGGCTATGGACCATGGTGCTAGGAAGGGACATAAAAATATAACGTGGCGTGTTTGTTGAACTATACCGTAATGTTGTTACATTCCAGGTCTGTCCTCCTATCAACCTGCGATGGCCGGAAGGAGTGCCACAATTCTTGACTCGTTTATCACTCCTCGTCTACTGTGAGCCACTGTAGGAACTCAACTAGCCTTTTTATCAGTCTCTGAGACCAATGGTTGTTATGAGTAGCCATTAGATCACTTGCAATGTCCAGAATCAGTCAGATATCGACTCCTTGACTGGTCATCACGATCGCCATATTCACACTCGACGTCACATCTTGTAACTCTTCGTGCTCGGGGTTTTTTCGCCCTCGTGCTACCTGAAAATCTTTGGAAACAGATGTGTACCTTAGTTTACTCTGTTTAATGCCTGTGATTATTGATCTTGCGAGACCCACCCTTTGACGATCACTACCATGGCCCAACTTCGACAGCCTCAATCAGTCACTGTTGCCATCTACAGCAACATAATGTCCTACCACTTCACCTACGCCAATGGGAAGCAACCTCGCTTCCGCCGACTTGATTGCTATCAGCTGTGCTTCTAGATTAGCGTCAAGCACACTCCTAATTGCCCGCCTCAGGATCGATAGTGACGTACCCGATGACTCGGGCTCTTTCAAGCACACTACACACAATTGGCGCCGTCGCAACTTCATCTGAACCTGCCAAGGATTATGACCGGGGGGGCGTCCTATGGAACGGACTCTGGGTGCAATAGCATCTTACAACCCGTGACCTGAGGAAGGCCATGCTAGATGGCAAGGATAGCGGCCTCATTACATATATACAGATGGCCCACGACTGTCTTTCTGCTCTTCTTTTTATATGCATGCCTATTTTCGTGAATGTAGACGTGTGCTATATGTATTTCCTCGGTGTCAGTTTTTGAGTGTGCAGGAGTCGTATTTATTATTCCCAGTATGTAAAGTTTTATTATTCTTTTACTATTCAGGGCCAAAGTGTGGTCAAGTTGAGAATGGAGTGACCCTGATGCTCAATTGGAACATGACAAGTTGCGATGCGTAGGGAAAGAGCTGTACTCGAGCACAGAGAAAGCAGACAATAATGGTTTCCAAAGTGATGTTTTTTTCTCCATGCTTACTATTTGCTTCCTCCTTTAATGTTCTGCGTATGTTGAAATCCTATCTTCTCCGGCGATAACTTCTCCCCTCTCTTCGCCCCCACCATTGATGAACAGATAGTAGTCATGGTGGTTGCGACCGCCTTATTTCATCATTGTAGTTCGCCGCAGCATGGTAAAGACACCCCTTTGGTAAATTTCTTAGAGCCAAGTATGCATATCGTGAATGAATATCTCTTGGATGTCAAACCACTGTGTTCAATCCACCCGTAATATTGGAAAAGATGACATAAGCTCTAGCAAATACCATCCTATCTGGGCTCTATTTGAGATAGTTTATATCTACCATCTTCTCAATTGCAAGTTCTTGAATCGAGCTTCTTTTGAGCATGTTCCTCCCACATGTTTACCATCCATACCTGTTCGGTCCTCACTTGCGCCTCCCCTCTTACTTGAGAGATGGTGCTGCTTTACGGCGTATGACTCGTAACCGCAGTTGCGGCTCCTATGATGATCTGAGTCTTCCGGTACCCTCCTTGTCATGAACTCCAAACCTCAACTACTATCCTACCTCTTAAAGCGACCCAAGGCAATTCTCTTTACACACAAGTACATCTACATCATCATTAAGTCATCGATCCCCGGCCCACGATGTCCTCGGAGCAAAAGACCCGTCCTCGAGTTTGTTCAATGAACTGCCCAACAGAACAGGACAGAAGGAGCATAACTGCTGAACAGGTTTCCTTGCGCAGTAACATGGTCGATGGTGCCTACCTGGTCATGAAGGGCTCGCGAAGGACCACATATTCGACTATCACGGCATGGAACACAAACAAGGTGGACTGGGTGGCCAATGATGGGGAGGAGGCCTCTGTCCACATCGCGAAGCATCATGTCAGCAAGATCACCATCAACAAGTGAATCTTGAGTGAGGAAGTGCAATGATGGGCGTGAGCAGTTCGAGGTTCAGGGCCTTACGCTTGTCTGGGATCGAGTTTGGGTGGATCGAGAGGTAAGTGCTGGTGGGCCGGCCAACCTTGACTTTGGCGACGACGGGGGGTTTGGGATTGCACAAACGACCCCGGACTAATAGATGGAGTTTGAGACGAGGTTGAAACATGTTCTGGATAGACAACCCGCCCAAGCCCGTCGTTGGGCGCGTGGATGAGGTTGCGACCTAGAATAGGATCAACCTAAGATCGAGCCGCCGTCTTGATGGCTATTCTGATCAACAAGTAGATCTTAGACCAGCTAGGGGTCTAAAGAACTATATGGGCAACGGGCGTAGACATCGAGCAGGCTCTTGGTCGGAAGCCACCAGCTCCTCTGTTTCAGCACGACTTCATCTCCGTTTTCGGAAAGACCACGACCAGCAAAACCGCACGTACGACCAGTGTACAAATCTCATAAAGACGCTGCTGGTCTCTTCGGCGAGTAGAGAGTCCCACTGGATTGCCTATCGTGTTGCCTTGGTATGCGGGGAGGTGGATGATGAGCACAGCTGGAAATCAGCTCTCTCATTCGACTAATATGGTCGATCAGGCAAGGCCCGGCCGATATTACAACCCATGGCAGTGTAACAGTGCCTCCAACGAAGATTCCCACAAGGCACTCGGTGAGAATAGAAAGCTTCATGGAACCATTTTCGGCGGGAGGATGTACACGTAGATAGCCAATTGAGTCACGGGGAGTATCCCTTAGGAAATATGTGCATGATTCCTGTCTGGGAATTCCTTGTGAGCCCACTGTGGGATACGAGATGGGCGATAAGGACAAGGAGTAAGATGAAGAAGTGATTTTGGAAACAGGGACTATAATGACAAGTACGTATTTCTCTGAATGTAAATAAATGGTAATTGGTTGACTCGTCTAATCTGCAACTCTCCACTGCTGTCTCAGTGCCTAACAATGGTTCGTAATCCCCAACTGTCCCTTCACGCCCTCATCATACTTCGGCCTGCTCCGTCTGTCATCGTTGCTCGCATGTTTGTTCTATTATCATTGGCCAGTCCAAAGATTCATATAATGAGTTTTCCATCGTCCTCTTCCCTATATCGACCGGTATCCGACTTTTTGATACTCTGGCGGTTTGTAGGAATAGGCTTCAGAAACAGATGAAGCCGTCCAGAAGATTTGTCAAGCACGTTAGTAATCAGACACTTGTGACAGCAGCATGATGGGCCTTGATTGCGCCCAAGTGTGTGTATCAGTCTTTTCATAGCGGAAATGCCGGAATTTTGGCAGTAGGGATCAAATATTTCTTTTCACCAGAGGCCAGATAAGGAAAAGCCGGAGATTGGTATTATCCCGCAGGAATTTCTGACTTTCATGGCACGCAATTATAAGACTCGTAAAGTCTGGCCACCCTGAATTATAACTGGTAGCAGCATATGATCGGACGGACTGTCTAAGTCGGCGTAACTCAGGGGCATCGCGTCGATGTCACTTGTATCTCCGCCTAGTACCTATCAAGCCTAGAATATGTGTCTTGGCTCTTATTGAGCCTTTATTTGGAGCCAGTATTTGTCGTGTTTTCGCATATCTTGCGTGGCATGGAATGGCACCAGTTTGGCTCGTGTGAAAGTCTCGATCGCCTTTCGCCTGTGCTTCCCAAGCATATCCATGCGTGCTGACGCTGGCCTGTCAGTTGGACGTGAAATCCCCCAGTATTCGATGATATTTTGACTCGAAGTTATTGCGCTGGTTTTGAACCCTAAAATCGTCTCGACTCCCTCTCATTATCTTCAAGCCGCTCGCACGACATGATGAAAAGATCGTTTTAGCTGAGGAAGCCCTTGTTCTGATACACATCATTGACATATGCTTTCCCGGAAGCACTTCTTGATCGCTGCCCCTTGCGTCTGATATTTGCATCGATTGTCATTGGAAACCCTACTGCTTTAAAGGTAAACCTGCACCGCAACGTGTTCTGGCTCAGTCTTCGGGGTCAGTTTCCCAGGCCCAAAGCTTGATGCCGGACCTAGAAGACTATGAAGCATCTGAGAGCTCAGAGCGTCTATTTATTCCTCGATAGCCTCATTTCTTACCGTTTGTAGCGTCTTCCGTTTAACCAACGTGCCCTCTCCGTATGTGGCCTCTCGTGACTTTTTATTGGTTCATCTTTGCCCATGTATGGTATTCGTAGCATCGTTTTCCGTCTACATTATGGTTCCTTGTCTCTCTCCATCTTGACTGCTTGCTCTTTGTACGTCTTGACGACAACTGAGATCCCTTCAATCATGGGAACGGCGCTGATGTTCCTTCGTTCAACCTTTGGCCTCTTTCACGCCAGTGAAACGCGTTCGTTGGTTCTTCAGATATCACACAGTAGCTTGGTAGTAATGTCGGATATCCATCAACCGCGTTTTTCCGACCACTAAGAGAATTCTAGCATCTATCTTTATTTATTTTTTATCATCGATTTTCATTATGAACTTTTCTATTTAAGATATAATATATATTAGACTTATAAGTAAAAATCTTTCTGATTATTAATCCTGATTATCTGTGGGCGAGGCCAATGATGGACTGCGTAGAATCGCCGGCGCTTGGCTCTGTCGAATGTCGGATGGAGGCGCTCTGGGGAGCTACCGAGCACGAAGATCTGGAACGGATGTACTTCAGGATCCTGCGCCTGATCTCGAAACGAATCAGGCCAGAGAGGGCACTCGCCCAGAAAGTCTTGACGTGGCTGGCCTTTCAGCATCGTTCCCTGAGCCGCTTGGAGCTGTGGGAAGTACTATATAACGTGAGGGAGCCATACGTACCCTCAAGGACAGGTGCCACAGAGCAGCTATCGCCACGAGACGTATCTGTCTTTAGCGACACCGTCGTTATCCTATGCTGCAGCCTGGTGGAACCTATTGGAGACGGATATCGGATCATCCATTACACTGCGACGGAATTCTTGCGAGATCCTCGGGTATGGAACTTTGACAACTTCCCATCTCAAGAACTTGCCAGACCAGCACAGTCGCCCACAGCACTTGCAGAGCAATGCCTCGCCTATCTTGTCTTCCGAATTCCAAGCGCGCCGCTATCGGGGGACAAACGGTCGGGAGTACCGGTTGATACTTGTCGTGCAATGATACCATTTGCCAGCTATGCAGCTCTCTATTGGGTAAAGCATGCCAAACTTGCTCTACTCAGTCAATGCACTTCACTGGAGACTACAATGATAGCACTGGCGTCTTTGACATGTCTTGGATATGTAGATCTTTCGACGAAGGCTGGTGTCAATGGTTGGCCAGTGGCGGCTCAGGCCGAGTACGTGATACTGCTCACTGGGAAGCTCGTCTAGAAACATGGAGCATTGAAACGAATCGGAAAACACTTGACGATATCCGATTCCAGCTTCACCACGGGGACGCTGCTGATCATTACGAAGGCGGTAAGCAATTGTAACAGTCTGGTTTCGTGAATGCTTGCGAATTCATCACAACGACTAGGGTAGGGACTGCGGATTTCAAGTTTCATCCACAGCTACCTATCATCATTGTCTCCTCGATACCAGCCTCAACTAAGGCACAATTGACCTTGTGGCTGTTCGGCCCCGAGACCAATCACTCTATGACGCCCTCAAATGAGGACCAAAACTCTTCCAGTCAACAAGGATGTCTAGAACCCATCCACTCTATCTCAAGATACTTTGACGGCTCTTTCGAGTTTTCTGCTTGTGGGAAGAACCTCATCCTCAGATCAAGAGGGTGTCTTTCAAGGATTGTTTCACTGGAGTCCAGGTACCTCTACCAAAAGGTGCTAGAGATCAAGTCGTGTAAGTTAGCAGTCAGGAGCTGCTAGACGCTGCTATATAAAGCAATCATCAGCTAAGATTACAATATTACTCCGAACTCATTATGCAGAAAGCACCATCATATCAAATCACCTTTTCAGACCTTTCGCCTCGGTCGATCACCCGTTATCCCATGACCTCCTTGGACCATTATAGTAGTTAAGTTAGTAAGAAGGTGAGGGCAACAACTGACGGCCTCTTCGCTCGCCGGCTCAACGTCGACTCAGCTGTTCATCAGCTGTTCATCAGCCCCCATCGGCCCCCATCAGCCCTCCATCAGCTTTGTTCACCCTCTTTGGCCCTTGTTCCCATTTCTGGGCCCTGAACCTCGGTCTTTCCCGTCACCCCGACCAAACACTCACAAACGCAATGGCAACCTAAAACGGGGAGTCAGCCTGGGATCCCCTCTTTGGGACTGGGATTCCTAGTTTTTAATCCTTTGACGAAAGTCCCGGAACTTGGCTGTGATTGAGTCTGTCGTGTCTGGAAGCAGTGGGCTCCGATGTAAGGCTCCTCGCTCCTTAGAACTGGCTGCATTGTGTTTGACAAGCAATCTACATATACCACCGGAATTACTAAATAAATGCCCCCTAGTCTGTAACAAGCCTTTCAACCACGCCTTCAATGTTTTTAAACTCCTCTTCCTTGCTTTGTGCCACTTGGAGATGCCTTTTACACTCAATAACGATAGATGAGCATCTTTCGACCTCCTGAGTGGCCTCAACCAGATCATGCTTGGCTGCGGCGATGCGTTTGTGGACGCGGAAGCTGTACTGATCCAGATACGCCTGTGATGCTTTGGTAGCACTGACTATTGCGTCTTGGAAATCTGGGTCTTTATCCTCAGAAGGAGCCTTCTCCAACCACTCTTGAAACCTTGCTGTTCGGCCACCACTTTTGTCCTTGAGCAACTCGGCAGCTTCCATGGCGTCTTTGGCTACTTGAAGAGTTCCTTCAGCCTGGGATAGGGCCATTTCTGCATCCTGAAGATGGGCAGCAGAACTGGAAACAGCTGATGCTGTCTTTCTATGGAGTGCACGCAGGAAGTGGTCGCTGAGTGTCGACAGATCCGCCGAGCCTAGGCTGCATAGCTTTTTGTTGCCAGTTCCTTGTATATCTTTCTTCTCCTGAGATACTTTCCGCTTGGCGGGGGCTTCCACTAAGCAAGTCGGGATATCACTGGACTGGCTTTGAGGGATGGATTGATCAGCATCCTCGCAGCCGCCAACCAAGTCTCGGTCTACTCCAACCCTTGCCTGTGACCTTTCGTAAGCAGAAGGATGAAAATCGTTGCAGGTACTCATGTTGATTGGCTCATGTCGATCCCCCATCTCTGGAACGGGTTCAATGGCGCAGCTAAGTTGGTTTGAAGAAATGTCAGCGTTGTGTGCCGTTGTCCTGCGGATATCTGACTTGGTTAATGTCTCATCCGTGGACCGTTGTTGTAACTCCAAAGCCGGCCTCAACACTCGAGCAGCTGACAAAGTCTCCAGTTGAAGGTCGTTTAATGCAAGATGCCGGCTGTCTTCAGACAGGAGGAGCCGCAGCAATCTCTGCCGCTCGTTGAAGACTTGAATTCTGTCAGTGACGGATTGCTTTCTCAAGAGCCTCTCAAGGGTCATGACTACAAAAATGCCACAACTGGTATAGTCTGACTGCTGAGAGCATGCCTGCTGTTTGTTAGTTTGGAAAGCAGCTCAAGGACCTGATGCTATACCGGTGTGATGATCTTAAATTGTAGGAAGGGTAAAGTTTGAGAGAACCACTGCTCCAACGACTTGGAAATCTTATCCTGGCTCGGGTGTCGCAACAGGGAGTCATAGATGGAAATGGTGGCTCGGGACCCATCAAGGAGAATCCGACAGAGGACCCAATGATTGTAATCCAGATGGATGGGAAGGTATACAACCCGGGCGCTGTGGTTATCAGCATCGAGAAGAAAGCTTGGCATCCTTGGTGATGGCGTTTTCGTGTGAAACCAGAGAGGATCGAGAAGGTGTGGGCGCGAACTCGCAGACGAGCCAACATCGTGACTTGCTAACGTGAAACAACAGAGAAGGTGGAGAACATCGTCAGTGAGGCAGACATCGGCTTGGAGCTGCTCAAGAAGCCTTCTGGCGACATACTGGGCCATTTGACCTTTTGTTTTTCCCGCTTCGTCCTCATCTTCGTCATCAGAAATGTATTGGTAGTTGGCCATGTCTAGAGAGCGGGTTGATGTCGCTGGTGACTGATCCCGGGCGCCCTTGGGTAGAGCGACATTGTCTTTGCCCAGAGAAACCTCGGGGTCCGAAATATCGGGGTCCGCCGAGAATGTAGGCATTCTACGACCCAGTTCAGGGTCTGTAGAATCACAATCCGAGTGATCGCAATGTTTCTGTGGCGAATCGTTAGGTGCCGCAGGCTCTGCCGCGTCTCCCAGGATAGCATCAGGGGCCAGGCTTCTCAGTTCACTGCCCAACTCACTGGCTCGACTATTAACTCCATGAATCTGTAATAGGTCTCGACGTAATCTTTCAATGGCAGATTTGCCACTCTCTCGGGTGAATTTGGGCGGATTGCCAGTTAGAGACTCCCAAAGGGGACCTCCCGGCTGCCAAAGCGAAAGTAGCGAAACACTGTTGGATATGGCCAGCTTCGTAACACGCAATAGCTTGTTGAGCTTGTCGAGATCTCGGACTCCCTTCCCAGCACGAAACTCAACAGGCAGCCATACTTCATCACTGGCGCCCCACGCTTGATCGAGCTCGACAATCTTGCGGTCCATCTCTGCCACGCGCTCGGGGGCCGTGTTTAGGCGTTGACGAACTTCGCTGACGAGTGCGTGAAGCTTGGGGCCTTGCTTTACAAGGTCACCATATATCTCTGGCTTGCGCGAAGAGGGGTACGATGATATCGCCGCGTCAACGAAAGGCCGGATATCGAGGGGGTCTTGGTCAGCATCGACAGCCTCACAGAGAATGTGCTTGGTCTGCAGTCCAGGGTCAGCCAGGTGACAATGGGTTTTGGTACGGCAAGAAGACGCACATATGCGTGCTCGCCATCGGGATTCACGACAGGATCAAGTGTCGAGCTTCTGTTGAAGCGTTGCGCACGCTGAATCAATGGGCTTGATGGTGCGTGTGAGTGTGAGGCTGGGGCTAGGGCTCGGGCTCGGGGTGTCAAAGGTGCGGCATTGTTTGCACGAGATGGATGTAATTCGGCTTGCTCATTCTTTGGCGGTCTTGCCGCCGCCATTGAGAATGTCTTGTCGATGCTTTCTGATGCCAGAAGTATGGACTTGTGATGAGGAAGTTGGAGGGATGCGCATTGCACGTGAGCGTGCATGGAGGGACTGGGGCAGGAGGTTGTGCTCCACTTCTACCCCTCTGGGTGCGAGGGAAGAAAGCGGAGTCAGGGGTACGTACTTTTTTCCCTCATCAATCCCTGACATCTGCCCTACACATCCGATCTTGATTATGAAAGTGCGAGCAGTGGACGCGATATGTGGCTGTGGTAATGTTAAACATGGCTACTTGAAGTCTGTGTCTGACAGGCTAAGGATCCTAAGAAGCACTTACGTAGGGCCTGGTTTCTTTTTCCTTCTCTAGCTATTTCGACCATGCTTGCTTCATGCAACGACACTTGATGGCCCATAACACCAGTGCGAGCTCGCGGGAAAAAAGAGACAGAGGGATGTATTCGTACTGGCCCTGAATAGGCTGTTATATAAACTACCGGCGGGCTTGATCTTGATCATGGAGGGGCAGAGGATCGCTGGAACTCGAGAGATAGAATATGCTTAATGATAACCGAGACTCGCCTCAGAAGTCATACGAGGGAGGGCAAGGGCATCTTCATCAACTAACGGACTGTGGCTCGAAATTTGCGGGCCATATCACGCACCATCCGCAGCCGTGGAGCGCCGGCCATGTCAAAACCTTGTAAAGCTTTGCTCATGGATATGCTGTGCGACTACATCCGTCCTGACAGCCACGTTGGTTGCGTCGCCGGTCCAAGTCCCTTGGGCATCATCATCCACAGCCGTGGCCGTACAACCCATTCGCTTTTTGGATTCCCCTTGCAGGAGAGTTCTGGCGATGTTCTCTCGCAGTTTTCTCCTCATCCGAGCTGTGATGAGCTATTGGAAAGAAAGATAAAAACCCGGAAACTCCCTTTGAGAAGGATAAGATTGGCGACCGAGGAGGAATGAGCTGGTCAAGCTCGTAGGCTCGGAGATGAATAAGGTGACTGAGATGAATGATGAAATAAACACAAAACCACTCGCGACGAGGGGAGAGAGAAAAGCGTTATCCAAATGAAGCAGCGAGCTCTTATAGCTTGCGGAACGCGCGTTCTTGATATTTGGGACCACGGTTCTGTTACAGACCCTAAGGAGGGTCATGGCAACGAGGATGAAAGATGATGAGTGAATCAACGAACGGTCATGGTTTGATTATATCCCTTGCCGCGACCCGACCCCGACGGCCATGCACACTACAACCGTGGTTCCTGTGGTTCTATGCGTGTGCTCAGGACATCCCTACCTTGGTGAAATAGAAAAAGTTCCATGTGCCATGTCCATATAAATATCCACCAGCTCGACAGTTGAACCTTGCCTAAAGCGAGCCGTTAAACTAGGATCGAATATCGTCGGATCAGGCTTCCCACTGAGCCGTGTCTCTTTCCTGACGGCTGTGAATGCCCTCCTGATGCCGAGTTCCACAAAGCAAGCATGGCAAGCCATCGCACTCCGTGATCTGGGATGTTCCGTTCTACCTCTATCAAAGCGGGTGCAACAACGGCATCTTTGGGACATGTGTTGCTTGAAGAATTCCACTGTAGAAAAGACACTGAATCCGCCGGCAAAGGCGGTCTGGAAGCTGTGGATGACGCCGCATGTTGAAACCCTCTGTACAAGGGCCACTCCAGCAGAACCTCAACCATAGAAGCTGGACGAGGACTACATCGTGTGTCCCATCTTAGGAATCGCGATGAGGTCGCTCGGAAGAAAGACGGCCAAGCATTCGACTGAGTTCAGAGCCTCCCAGGAGAAGCATTGACTATCCTATTCTCAGGCACTCCCATTGGACTTGATCAACGTGATCAAGGCCATGCCATTAGGTCTCAAACGGCAAAATTGGTACCTATTAGCGGTTCTATTAGCCTTTGTGGCTGCAAAACGATCCAGTTGGGCAACAGTCCGTCTCAGTTTGATAATGCATTTACCAGTTTACATATTAATCTACGAGGACTCGGTTCTTTCCTCGCACTAACCAATATTCCAAGCCTATCCTGAACTTCCCCTATCCTGCAGCATGCTTGTGGTGGCCTGGTTGAGTCATGACTGTGCTACCGTCGAGGGTTGACGTTGCGGTTGGACCTGTGAGCTGGTCATCTCTCCGTCAACCTCGTTTTGCAAGTCGGCTCTGGCCACTGTGTTGGCATTGGGATATTATGCTATGATGCGTTGACAATGTGTTTATTATAGTTGAAGCCCGGCCCTTGATGGGAGCTGAGCTAGAAGCCCAAAAGCTCTTTATGTTTGAAGATTAGGTGAATTTTGATGCGATATCCTCAGGGGCGAACCGTGGTATCTTTTGATTATTCTAGTCTATGAGCTACTACCCGAGTTCAGATGACTCTTCAATATCATCATGTTCCCGTGGTACTAACAAAGCCTTCTTCAAGCTCCAATTAACATTGGCGAGGAATTCAGCACCATTCTCGCCTGTAAGATACCCAGTGTACGATGCAGGCGTCTCCCAGCCGTTCACTACATGGCGGGACATCCTCAGTCGCTTGCAAACCCGCGGAGATTCTTCCGGAGACATGTCTTCGACCAGCGACGGCGTCCCAAACTCTACGTCATCGTCCTGTGCGGACCTCTGTCTCTTGGCAGGGTCGCCAGGCGCAGCTTGGGATGTGGACGGAGCTCCGCCTCCAGATGTGTCGTGGAGCCCCGGTGACGGGAGAGCCGGGACCTCAGCTCCAGCAGCAAACGGTGATACGGTGCCAGACGCTATAGTCGACCGTTCCATCAGTGGTGCCTTTGCCGCCATGTTCTCAATACAGCACATCTCGTAATGGTGGCGCAGCGCACCGCGGTCGACGTTGACGGGCACCTGGGCCTTTTTCCCATGGTAGTCAAGCACGACGTCGTACGGCACGAACGCACGGATGCGCAGCGTTTCCGGGTGGATGGAAAACAGGCGCTGGTCGAACGAGTCGTGCAGGTGGCAGAGCAGCAAGATCCCGTTGTCGGCCGACCACGTGTTCCTCCAGGCCTCTTCCAGGCGCCTCGAACTATAGAAGACATCGGCGTCGGCGAGATCACTCAGCCCATCCGGGTCCGGGTATACGTGGTAGTGCTGTTGCGGGACGATGTGGCACGCCTGCAGTGCGGGCCCGAAGCTGGGTGCCGGGCACCACGAGCGGCCCCGAGCGGACACGGCGCATTGAACGGCAGCGGTGAGGCAGCTAGCACGGAATATGTCCATGGTCTTGCGGGCTTCCTCGGCAGTGATGGGCATGTCGGGCGGCGCCGTCATGGCGCTGTCGTCGTTGAGTTCGCCTGGGAAGTCTCGGACGGGAGACACTGAGCCGGATTTCCGTTTTGGTGACTGGCATGGTTTCTGGGCTTTCACTGTTCTGCGGAGAGGAAAGCGTGTTATGCGTGCGTCTGTCGAGGGTTTTTTCGGGGGAAGGTATCGCGGATCTTTTCGACGAGGGGGTCTTGCTATCTGTTTTGCGCAGCCAGCTGTTGATTCATTAGCAGAATTAAGACGAGCGCTCTCTATGGCCTACGGACCTTTGAGATGATCTGCGAGCGGGGAGGAGTTGTTGATGGTGCAGGGTTTGTGGTGCACGAGGTGATAGCGCACAATGGCTCGCGCGTCTGGTGACTGAGACGGCGGCGGCGATGGCACGAACTGATCGAATTCCGCATCGCAAATAAGGGTTGTGGTTGTGGTAGGAGTGTCGGCATCGGCGTTGAGGTAGCCTCCAAAAGCAAAGGCAAAGGGCCAGCTGCAAGGCAGGTCAAAGCAGAGAGCCAGCTCGTCGAGAACGTGCTGCCACTTGATGGAGTCGTTGCCATCGTGGAGGTAGAGCCCAGCAAAATTGAAGCCGGTGCTGCCGGAGAGGATGTGGACGTTCCAGCCGCGGGCGCGCATGTCCGGGATCACGGCCGAGTTAGACATGGCAGCGGTAAAGAAAAGACTTGAATATCTATTGTCCCGCAAAAGATGACCAAGAGGTAAGCAGGGTCTTAGTGCGAGCGTTTCATGTCGGTGGCCTCAACCCGTTGTATGTATATGATGATGGTAAGTTTGTTGATAGAAGGGAGACCTGACGTTGTCGATAAGAAGAAAGTTTGGCGGGGCAACGACACGTGACATGGGTTGGCCCCACTTCCCATGGCCGTCGAATGCGATTAAAGCATTGACTTTAACTCTATTCCTGTAATATCTACTCCGTATATGCTAGCTTTCTATAAATTAGAATTATTTTTAAAAAAAATTTTACCTAATTATTTTATATATTTATATATTTTACCTATGCTTTAGTAATTTATAGAGATAAACCTATATTATTAAGACTAGACTAGATACTTTAATTATAATACTTAGCCTACTTCACAAATTATCCTTTAAGCTGAGGCGTAATACTGAGCAGAGAATCTTAGGTTCAAAGAGTTTAGCAGCGCCTATGTTTGTATATGTGCGATACTATCTGAATGCTAGGAACAGGATGAGTTCTCACACTAAGACATAAGCAGAGCAGTCGAGCATGGTAACATAGGACCAGAAAGGAGACATATTCACAAAATACAAGTCTACCATGACATCTTCAACTGCAGTCGCCATGTATTCGAGAAAGGTTAAAAATATATATTAACTGACACTTGTTACATCTATAAATTTAGCAGCGCCGAACTCCAATTCGACGTTTCAGTTGTATAGGTACCCTAGAGTCTGATACGCCTACCTCTGCGGTGCTTCTATTCCTACTCACGGCGACAACCCACTTGGCAGAAGCCTATGTGAATCAGTATGGATCAAGGCCTCCAAGACGTCTCGATGGATTACTCGGGGGTAGATAATGCAAGAACTCCTAGCTCCACGGAGTGGTATTTTTGCGTACAGTTGTAAGATATGTGGCATCGCCAGTCACTTATATAAGGCCACAAACACAATTACACGCATAGAAGTCCCAGAGATCATCAGGAATACGGGAAGATTTAGTCCCAGGTTCTGGCAGCTTCGAATTGCAAGGTCGATGTTCGGGGCATGCCAACATGTCGTTGATCTAAGGAGAGAGATAGGAAGCATTCCAGCGCCTATAAGAAGAAATCATCAAGGCTAATGAGGTTGCCTTCATTCTGGGGTGCGGCTTTACGGAAGCTAAGGCGGGACTCGTGCCTAATGGCCTAGCCATGTCACCTGCTGAATTTTACAAACACTAGAACCTAATGAACCGAAAGAGCTCCTGTTTGCGTTGTGGGTTCTATTCCAACAATGATGCCATGAGGCCTCCAGGCGACAATGAGGATCTGGATAGATCTAAACGAACAATTACTTGCATGCGCTGTTTTGGAGCACTGGGATAGGCCATGCTGGCTGTCTCTGGGCATGCAGAGCAGTGCTCATCTTGAAGAAGCGGCTACCAGCTGGGTCACGACCCTAAATGGGGAGACAGCCAACTCCGCCTAGACGTGGCTGACATATACCAATCTTGTGCATAGGACATGGACTGTTGGGTAGGCTTCTTGTGCTGCAACAACGCTGTTGATAGGCCCTATGCGGCACTAACCACTGACGCACTGAGTCTATGGAGTCAAGCCGGATCGACTGGGACATGCACAGCCGTGCACGAGGCAAGAACAAGTTCTCATCGAAGTTATGATGAGATAGCGAGGATAATATTGGTAGTGCCATGACTGGGAGTGGCTTGATGAGCCTCTTTTGGCACAGTAATGGGCAGGTTGAGGAAAGAAGTGGAGGATTGATGTTAGCAACAATACGAAACAAAATATATTGACGTCTTGCCCCATTCTCTCAGCAAGGGCTCAATCAAACACTATGAATAATACGTGTTTGCTTAGGGTTAGGATCAATTATTTGGTGTGTATGCTTTGGATCCGGAATACTTCGTGATGGGCAATGACAATGGACCGGTGCCTCAAGCACGCATATCATAAACAGGGGAGAGTGAGTATCCCTCGCTATAGTTCATGCCGACTATAACCTGCTCGCGTTCAACCATGAGCCATTCTCCGTGATGAGATAAGACGTCGATAACGTTGACAAACGCAACTGAGGATAACTTGTACCCGGTCAATGATCTGGCCGCTAATCAAATGGCATTGTACCTTCAATGAGGTATGCCCTTGACTTATCCCACATACAAGAGAAGTATTCCACTGGCAGTCCGACGTAGCCAAAACGGTCTGTCCCTGAGATGGCAGTTCCACGGGAAAAATAAGACAACAAACGTCGTGCCCGAGGGTTTAATAGTTCGCAAGCACCAGTCAGATTCTTATAATAATGCACGGCTCTATGGATCGCACAAAACGTGATCTGGGTCTTCAGGGAATCGACACGGACCTGCTCCGCCCTATTGATGGCCTCCCTACAGTTTTTGCTACTTATGAGGGCGTTGACTTTCCTGCTAAGAACCGCCCTGACTGGCTCTTCTTGTCTGCAAGACGCAGGCCACACCTCTACGAACACTTGCAGGCATATCCATGCTCCAAATCCAGAGCCTGGGGGACACCGGCACCATTGGGTTACGTTTTTATACGGTATCGGGTTTTCAGGCCGTCATTTATTAATCACTGTGTGCTTTGTCATTATGGCTGATGGCTTCTTGTTATTTATTATTGCAGATAATAATAGAAGAATGGCACCTGTAAGACGGTGGAGATAACCTTAATACCAAGAACTCCATGCTGCAGCTTTTGCTGTGATGTTTTCCATTTAGAATCCGAACACAGGGCTGATCATACTCGTGATAAGTGAAATATTCCCGGAATGTGACATAAGAAAGACGTCCATGTCTAGACATTGCGATGCGTTTTCATCCCTTGAGCCATCGGCAGCATTTTGGTGAGTTGAAACTGTCAAATGAAGCTCGTCTCTCAATGCGGTGATGTTCTCGTGGAGGGAAGTATGTATGTTCTAAGTAGAGAAAATCTCCAGGCCTTACCACGTAAAAGTTCCACACTTGGCGATGTCGAATTTATTAGCTCTAGCACTCAGCGAGCAAGGTACACGTGCCGGATAGTTGTATTTAATTCCGGAGCTATACAAGTCATATGTGGACTCTGAGGCCGAGTGGGCTATGGGAGCGGCTTCGGAGACAGGCGATTTCATGACTGGGAGACTCCAGGGGGGCTTTTTGGGTGGCCTCATTTCTTGATCCGCGTCGGACTCTCGCTCATATAAGCTACTGCTGGACTTTGTCCCAGACTGCTTCCCCAGCTAGGCCAGTTGTGCCGAGGTCAGGCACGTTACATGACATTGTCTAGGAGATACGGGATTTGAGTTGACTAATACCCTCTTCGCAGCAGACAACTGATGTTGATTCATGTAAGTTTGGACGTTTCTCCAACCGCCGGGCGATACCTGGCACCATCTCATAGGATTAATTACGACCCAAATTTAGGACAAGGATAGATGGTTTGACGACTTTCGTCTCTATCTTGTTCGGGATGGATGAACACAAGGAACACTAAGTACGCTGGCCACAGCGGTGTTGAGGAAACCAGAACAATGATATGTCGATTGTGGCAAATTCAAATTTCCTATTTCCATGTTGGCATCGCTGTCCCGGGAGTATCTGTGGTTCTGCCTTGCCTGAATCTCAGGCTTTTTATTGCTTAGCTACACCAGCGCCTCTTCTTCTGCACCCATGCATATGACCTTCTTCGGACTTCCTAGGATTTGGATTGACTAAATCTTTCAAAGATCGGCTTGGAATAAGGAAGCAGCGCTAACATTGAGTGTATTTTGCTTCTCGGTCCGCAAAGAGTACAACAGACACTTTCCCTTATTGGTAGGGATAGGAAAATGGTTCCAGGGCATAGATCATCAACGGTCCTCTTCTGAGGACTGACACCCCCACTTTCCCCCTATCCAGTGACGTCTTAGCTGCTCACAAGACCAAGGACAGGATCGAAGCTATGTTCACCTTAGGAAATGCCAAGGTTACGAACTTACCATGAAGATAGAGAACTCCGGGGACAGAGTGGATTCTTGCATATACCGACGAGAGAAACCTGTAACCAATTGAAGCGATCTCTTGAATTTCCTCACTTCGTTTGATCTTTTCGGTACTTTTGATCACACAAGCCACCCATTTAGCTCCCTAGGCCTCTGCAAGATCCCATCAGGTGCCGGGCTTCCACTATAATAGAGAACGCATTATTCATAGACTATGGCATCGTATCCTAATGCTAAAATATAGCCATTGGCACTGCTTGTAGTAAAATAATAATGCCTAACTACCAGAGAGTGAGTGAATGGATCTTGAAGGCATGATTGCCGCATATGCATGTGATAACAAAACACCTCCAAGCCCAAGTCCAATGAGGATCATATAGAGGTCGTACGCGATGGCCGTGTTATTTCTGGTGTGATAAGTAGCTTCAGAGACTGCTTGACCAAAACCTTCGGGGTTCAATGGTCAATAGAGCCACAAGGAAGCTTTCGCAGGACTCCTCGAGACTTTCTAGTTGGGCGTAGACTTGAGCTTTAGTCGCTCGAATTGGATTTTCAAAGATCTATCAGAATATCAAGCCGAGATTCACCCTGGCCGACACCGTCTGATCTGTCCTGCCCTGGCTAACCCGCTCCTGATCACGCACCACTCTTGCTAACTCTAAATAGAATCCCGCTGATTCGCATGGTACCGCTTGTACCACTCATACCACTCCTTGGGGGGTTTCTCCTTCTTGCGCTCGGGGGCTGATGCCTCGCGGATGGAGAGGTTGGCCATGCTGAGCTTGTCTCCGTCCTCGGACCCTCCCAACCGGGCCCGGCCTGGTGCCGGGGCTGAAACTTGGGCCGGATCATCAGCTTGGGTCGGAGTCCTGGTGGCAAATGGGTTGCCAGAGAGGAGGTTACGGACCGCGGGGATAGTGTTCGACCGCCACGCCCAAGTATCGCCGCCCGAGCCTGAGTCTTCTGTACCAGGGAACGTTGGTGTTGATTGGGCATGTGTCTTAGCTGTTGGTGCTTGAGAAAAGGGGGGGGCATTGTCAAAGAAGGTGGAAGTCGATGGTTGCTGCTGCTGATCCCGGCCGACGTTGGATCTTGTCTCGCGTCTGGGGGAGTTCCTGACTGCACTTTGGCCATGACCCGTCAGACTCGGAGGCGTCGGGGTGTTGGCGCCGATCCGGGAGGGGGCTAGTTCGGGACGAGGCGGCTCCGAGTACATGAGCTCATGGATGGTGTCGTTGGGCTTGGTCACCTGTATGTTATGGCCCAACTGGCTTGTGAGGTCACCACTAGAAATCCCTAGAGAATCTCCTAATGCTTGGTTCTTCTCGGTCTGTGGCGCCGGCAAAGTGTCCGTTTTGTCGCCATGGCCATGGCCATGTCCAGAGTCCAGCCGAAGGTCCTCGATTGACGGAGATGTGCCAGTTGCGTCTCGGGGCTCTGATGCTTGGCGTTGAGCTTCTGGAGATGCCGCAAGAGACTGAGCCGAAGCATCCTTGTTCTCGACAGGTGTCTCCGTCGTGTCTGTGTCTTGCTGGGTGGCGGTCGTGGCAGTAGTAGCAACCTCGTCCTTCTTGAGAGCCTCGGCTCTCTGTTGTAGCTCATGCGAAATCTCCCCGACCCACTTCGTCAGACTCACCTTGACCCATCGCTGAAAAGTGCCCTTTGTATTCTGCCAGGAGTCGGGCCATTCCTCCTCGTCAGGCTGTTCAGTAGACGAGCCGGCGAGGGCGCGGAGGCGGTAGAGGCCGGGGTCGTCGCCGTGGATCACAGTATAGCTTTCGTCAGTCTTGCTGACGTGGGGGGACTCGATGAAGCGCAACGCCTGACGGGCGCGCAGTGCGCGGTCCATGGGGGCCCTTGATCCAGACGAGGCCGACGTTCGGAGAAGGTCTGTTGCACGTCTTGTCAGTGCTGTCACTCACTCAGGAGGATGTTGGGGCACATACGCGTCTCTCCCTGGGGAACAATCTTATACTGGGGGAACCTTGAGGTCTGGACGCGAGGTGCTTGGGAAACTGAGGGGCCGTGTGGTCTCTCGCCCATGGGAGGAGTCGTTGTGTCTGGGGTTGGCTCTCTCGAAGCCGCAGGTTGGGTGACGAATATCAGGCATAACAAGACTCTCTCTGGTGCCTTGCGGTGGCGGATTTTGACATGCCGTCGTGGTACAGAGGTGGGGCTATCAAAGGTGATTGCTTGGGTGAGAGCCTCAGTGACGTGGAGGGAAGACAAGGCAGCAAGGAACAAGAGTGGGTGACGATGGAATCATGATGGTCACCTTGTCAATGTATTCTAGGCAAGAGTGCACTGTGTTTCCATCCAGTGTATATTATCTCACTATAATCAACAACTGTCATATACCGGCTTCAATCTATCCATCAACACGTCAAGGAATTCCACCTTCAACTTACACGTCCGGGCACACGAGTGGCCCACGTAGGAGGACGTAGCTAAAGCCCAACACCTATCGAAAAATACCGAAAGATGCGTGGTGAGAATCGAGCACGAAAGATAAGTGGCGGGTAGCCTACCGCACGACCGAGAGCCCTGCGAGGTGAGCAATCCCAGTGAGGATAACGAGGGTGACGAGACGGCTCGTACAGAGACGCATGGTCACGGTCGATGGGAGTGATGATTCGGAGGGAGGAGGCTTTTGAACCTGGGGAATCCAGGGGGCTTTATACTTTCAAGCAGTCGCCAGTCACTACTCTTGCCCCTTTATCGCTCTTTAAGTAAAAGTGGTCCCATAGAGGCTGAGATATCTAACAAAGGTGTCAATTCATCCAAGTCGCTATATTGCCAGTATTGCCTGCAAGGGGCATGTGGGAGGGTGGCACGACCTGCAGGAGGCACAGTGGCGGTCAGTCCCTTGTTGCCAAACTTGCCGTAACAATCTGGCTGAGCCAAAGAGAGCGATGGACCCCGATTGGTGACAAGCCCCTTTGGAGTTGGCTCTCGGGTTGTTGAGATGAAGCTCAGGTTGAGACAGGGAACCAACCAAGAGCAATGCCATATTCCACTATGTATGCATTCGTGACAATGTGCATCAGTCTCATTGTTTTAGGCCGTGTGCTGTCGTCTTGATACCGTTCGGCGACGTCCCGGCCGCATAGATGCGGGACATGTATTGAGGCAGGGGCTCGCCGATCAAGGCATAGAGATATCTTGAGTGCGCGCCTAGGTATATGACTTGTGTTTGTTTCTACTCTGAGCTATGAACGACCTGAGTCATGGCAATATCTGATAGATCGTCTGTTCATGTGTCTGAGGGACCCTTCTCTGATATTGACAAGTCATCACCCCGTCCAAGACCTTGGGAGCTCGACAGCTGACATGTTCCTCCGGCCGCCGAAGATGGTACTACCGCTGACGCTCATGTCTCTGGCACCATCGTTCTGCCATTCCGATGATGGCTGCCTGTTGCTTGGACACGATACACCACCTGGCAGCTCCAACCCTAGGAGAAAGCGAAGAGCCGTGTGCTGGGACGTTTCCATCTGCATTCCGTCAGGTCAGCGAGTTGTCGACATGACGACTTGAACCCACCATGCCAACATCAATCTACCACTCATCAACTACTCATCAGGCCCGCCTTGCAGCAGAAAAAGCATCTTCTTCATCGTCAACCTATAAGCCCTGGAATGTCTCAGTTTGCTCGACCCAGCGACCCGGGCTGGCCACCCACGAGTTGCGGCCGCCTGGGCGAACGCTTCCGGTTGCGCGTCCCAACTCCTTTCCAACAGCCGCCACGATGGTCAACATCCACATTTGGCACCTCATCGCGATGGGCACCGTCGGCGCCTCTCGTCTATACATGCATGAGTAGCTTTGCAATTGCCGACGCGCCAGAGTTCAGAGGGTCAGCCTTGGCTCCCTCCAGAGCATGGCATCGCAAGGGGTATCACAGTTCCGTGTGCGTACTCGGGTCTTGGTCTATAACCAAGGTTGACACCGGACCGATGACCCCGTAGCCAGGAACAGACGTGAATCCCAAGCATCTGCCGCAGGCATTCATACATTCATTCATTCATTCAAGTGCAACTCGACTCGAGGACGTATCGGATCAATTCCCAGTAATGCAGCTCAGTTTCGTCAGTAGATAGGACTGCTTGTGCTATGTATGCTGCCTTGATTCCTTAAAAACATCCTCATTGTATCCCACAACGCCGGCATGCATCAAACATGACTGTCTTCCATATCCCATTGTGCAGAATAAACTCCGTCATCTGCACCTCGTAACCCAAGCTCCATAACAAGATGCATTCCAAGATACATATCCATATCATGTATCCAAACCTCCAGATGGACGCCATCACGCGCATCAGACCAAAAATCAAGCTTCCAAATGATCAGTCTCCTCCCCCTGTTGCTGTCTCTGGGCCTCGTCACCCTCCGTGCCGGCTTGGGCATGATCTGCTCCATTGCCTGCCGGGCTTGCAGTGTTCATAGGCGTTGGCGTATCTCGTGGGCAGTTTCCATGTGCATGGGCGCTTCAGTGGTGCTGCCACGCGCGAGAGGATCTATGAGGGTATACGGAGGTGGGGGATCGTCATTGTCGTCCTCCTCGTCGTCCCGAGTCAAGTCAATCAAAGCTGGCTGTCCTGGTTGGCCGATATCCGCCAGAATTTCATCAATGTCCCTGTCCGGCGATGCAGGGGCACCTCGACGAGCCGGGCTGCGATCTCGATAAGCAGCTCGGGGAGGCGGCGAGAGAGCAGGCGGCGAGGGGGGTGAGGCGCTTCGACGACCTTGACGACCGCTGCCAGGGCGAGAGCGGTTATCCACCTGGATATTATTGTCTGGATGCTCAGGGCTTAACCCGAAATCGTCCCACAAGACTGCGCGTGCATCCGGCCGCGGCCCTCTAGCGATCTCTAGACCAGTTGCGGCCTCTCCAGGGGCCCCAACAAAGGGGTGACGCTCTGAATACGTCGTCATGTCAGGGGGCCAAATCCAGACCTGGTCAGGGAATTCCTGCATGAGACGCGTCATCTGTTGTACACTGCACAACATGCGATGGGCGATGGAGCCAGAGATGGCGCGTCTGGTCGAACTCGCGACGCGGTCAAAAATGCCGTCCTCTTGCCAGAGCAGGCGAAGTGGTATGTGATGCTCCTGCATCTCATTAACCACCTGCTCATAACGCTGCAGCAAGATTGGATTGCTTTGGTTCCGCGGTTCATTGCCAGGTCGCCAGATCCGGTTCTCATAAAATGTGTTCCGCAAGCTAGCCAGTCTGCGGGTGACTCGATGGGTCGTCCACCGATCGACCTGCGCTC
>JABCKD010000898.1:0-23204 GCA_013186415.1 Fusarium sp. NRRL 66088 | reverse complement strand
GGGCGGGAGAGGGGGACCTACGGGTGGTGGCGGGGTGCCGTCTGTTTTGGAGCCTGACGATGAGGGTGATGGGAGGACTGGGGACGGGGTAGCCCAGCCAGGGTGGTTTGTGCAGAAGCTGGATGTGCGGGTGGTTGCGGAATAGTCCGTTAAACTATGACGATCGGGGATATACTGAACTACAGTGTAGGTCAGAATAGGTTGACTTTAGTTGTGCTGCTACTATTATTTCCGTTGGGTTGCTGCTAGATGATCTACACCGGGGCGGGCCGATCTAACGTTGGACTAATAAAAGAACTCAATCTTGTGAGGTGTAGGACAAGCTGACATTCAGCTCGCCACTCCTAACTCTCGGCTGCCTGTCCTGCCTCCTGCCGAGATCGATAGCCTTGAAATTAAGCTTGGCGACTTCACTTCGTCCTACATGTCTTACTACCCCTCTCTGCCCAGCGCTCGATCAAGGATGGGATTGGTAGTTTCCACGGCTCACATATCACAATCCAGGGATGCCTGCAAGTCTGAGGCTCGGACGGTCGCGGCCTGTTGCTTTGCTGTTGATGGTGGTTGAAAATATGCAGCCCCTTTTTCTCCTTCTGTACTCATACTCGCTAACTCGGTACACCCGTGCAGCCAATATTTTTATTTCAATAAATCATGTTATGACGCTCGCGTTAGGGAAGGAACCTATGGGCTACTAAGTTAATAACACTTACGTAGTCAAGACCCCAAGACAAGAGCCCATTCATCCACAATACAGGCAGCCTTTTGAATATTGGCTGAATATTTCAGATATACCTTCTCATCTCTATGTAATGATGATTTGGTTTCTTTGCTGAGGAACCCACGATTAACCCTGCTGTATCGGGACTTACCAGTCGACCGCGGCGCTCGAGGACAACCCCTTAACTTTGGCCAGCTCAGTGCACAAACTTCCACAGTAGAAACTTGCTGGATTGGAAATTGGAATTCCAGAACAGTAGAGGGGGCTCTGTCATTCCGACATATCCTTATTTCAATATGCACTTTCAGGACATGGAGGACCTGTACGAGCAGTACAGTGGGTTTCGGTCGTGGTTGGTAGACAAGGAGAGTGAGAAATGGGAGCTAGGACGCAAAAGGGCCCGCGTTGATAGCTGAGGTCAGTTTTTAAGTATCCCTATGGAGGGAACAATCATTTCTTCAAGCTTAGAACACCCGTGAAACCAAGAAACCCAGTTGTCTCCTCAGCAAACCTTCACTATTCAAGCCCAAAGCTCTCCCGCACCGCATCCCCAAACCGTCGTATAGCCTCATGAATCTTATCCGATGGTGCAGCCGCGTACGTAGTTCTAAAAAAGAGCGTATCATGTTCCTCAGCCTTGTTGGCGTAGAAGAAACTACCCTTGATCACCAGCGCGCGATGGTCAATACTGGCCATGAATAGCTCATGCTCAATCTCAGTGATACTCTTGGATGAAGCGTTTGGATGTTTCTTCCAGTCAATTTGGAGCCAGTGCTATTGGGACTCGGTCAGCTTCTTCAGTTGGTGCCCAGATTCTGGAGGCTACTCACAAACATGCCTGCTACTGGCGGCTTCCAGCTGACCACCTCTTTGGGCAGCCACTTCTCACAAGCATCCAAGATGACGTCTCTTCGTTGAGTATAGCCCATCCGTAGATGTACCAACCAGTCCAGATACACTCCATGTCCCCAATGCTCGTCCAACAATTTGAATAGCATGAGCTGCGAGACTCCGCTAGGGCCCTGCATGCCCACCTCTGAGTGTCTACTGTAACGATCAACCATCTGCTCACTAGCCGTGATCCAACCGCATCTAGATCCCGGAGCAAGGACCTTGGAGAAGGAGTCCATGCGCATAACTCGTCCGTCTACATCCATGCTTAAATAGCTTGGCAGCAGGCTGTCTAAGAACTCCTGGTGAGTGGCGGGTGGAGGAAGTGCGGGTGTGCCTTGACCTGCGTATGGCTGCATCTGAAGGAAATAGTATGGCTCGTCTTCGATGATGTATAGGTTGTGCTTTTGAGCCACAGCATAGATATCTTTCCTTCGTTGAACACCTTGAGTCGCACCGGTAGGGTTCTGACCAGTTGGTACCGTGTACAAAACACGAGGTTTCTGAGCCCCGTCATGCTTTTCCGGATCCCAGTTTGTCAAGATATCGTCGAGGCTATCTAGAAGCAAGCCTTCTTCGTCCATCTTAACGCCCACAACCTTGATGCCCATCGGCGTAGCAGACTCTACAGCCGTCGAGAAAGTGTACTCCTCAGAGACGATGTAATCGCCAGGCTGAGTGAGCATGCGAAAGGCAAAGTCCAGACTCGAGGTTGAACCAAGAGTCATGGTGCACGCCCAATCCGAATACGGAGGGTCATGGACAAGCTCGGTGTGTTCAGTGATCCAGCGCAACAACTGTGCCGAGCCATGTCCTTGGCCGTAATTGAACGCTGTCGCGATATCAAAGTCGGATTCTCCCGTGGCCTGATCATGTTTGCCAGCTTTGAGCAAAACACCATGCTCGTGCAATTCTTCCTCAGAGAACTGACCAGCTGGAGGCACTTTGAATTGAAGCTCATCCCAAGGAAAGTATTCACTGGAGGGTAGTCCTCCACCCAAGGAGATCATACCTGGAAGACCGAGAAAACCAGCTGCATACTTGAGAGAGTTTCCCACGCGCTCGGCCGACTCCTTGCTTAAGACGTGATCCCATCTCTTGGCCTTGGGTTTGTGGCCGTGCTCACGGATTCTAAACGTTTCGCTCTTGGCTGGAGCTGCAGGACCCCATTGTGACTTGTCAAGAATCTTTCGTCGACTCTTGATGTCTTCAATATTCAGTGGGAGAGCTGGGGTGATGCCTGATTGTGTTGCGGTTGGGGGCGCCATCGCGGAGGGTGGAAAGATAGGGATAGAAAGGCAGCAGAGTATTGATGCAAGTGATTGTCTGAGAAAGGAGGAGCTCTGGATTTATCTCTCTGACTATCTATGAGAATGGAAGTAAAATTTTCAACAATGGATCCTGATGACTGATATTGAGAACTCCTTCCCAGCATTTGCGCATAGGTGCTGTTCTAAATCGTGTGGCTACAATGACATCGAGCTGCAATGGTGTCATACTTGGACGCCCTAGTGTGATATACGCCTTGGTGTATTAAAAGCCTTAATGTACACCCTGTGTACTTTCTCTGTTCTGGTGTACGCCTTTAGGTAGTGTTCGTGTAGTCTACGCCTTGCGTGTTTACGTGGGTCAACAACCCCTTTGGCGGCACAAGACAGATGGTAAGATTAATATCTGTCCACCTTGAGAACTTCAGACGAAAACTAGTCTCTTTCCTGATCTCAATTACCATAGCCGTTTCTTTGGGCTTGCACATGCCATTATCACCAAACCATGATGCAGAGGACAGCTGCCTAAAGTACCACCCTACTCCCACTCAACAAGCCGATCTACTTGAGGGTCTTGAAAAGGATACCACTGCCGGCAACGATATTTCCCCATCCCGCGATCAGGGCCATGAGCTAATCACCGATGATGCGTCGGAGACCTTCCCCGAAGGCGGGCTGACCGCCTGGCTTGTCGTCTTTGGCTCTTGGTGCTCCATGGTCTGCATCTACGGCCTCATCAACACAAGCGCTGTCTTTGAGTCTTACTTCAAGACTCATCAGCTTAAGGACTATGGCCACTCACAGATAGGTTGGATCTTCAGTCTATATCTGTTTTTGGTCTTCCTGGTTGGAGTACAGGTAGGCCCCGTCTTTGATCGCTTCGGGCCGAGAGTTCTTGTGGCCGTAGGATGCACTCTCATTGTGATTGGCTTGATGCTGTTGAGCCTATCGAAGAGTAAGTCCTATGTTTTACGCATCTTCTTTTTCTTTTTCTAATTCTAACTAACATACCCTAGCCTACTACCAGATCATCCTGACATACTCTGTGCTCGGTGGTCTTGGGGGTGCCCTACTAAACGCACCTGCATATGGAGCCATTGCTCACTTCTTCCACACCAAGCGAGGTCTCGCAACCGGCGTCGCATCCACAGCAGGCGGCATCGGGGGAACCTTGTTTCCCCTCCTACTTCGACATCTTCTGGGTCCAAATGGTGTTGGCTTCGCCTGGAGCTGCCGAATCCTGGGCTTCATCATGCTTGGACTTGGCGTCCCCGCGAACCTCTTCATCAAGAGTCGTCCGTCCGTCCAGATGAGCAATGCTGGCCACCCAAAGGCAGAATCTATTTGGCCAGACTTTGGGATATTCCGTGACCTTCGCTTTGCCTTGGCGACCGTGGGATACTTCTTTATGGAAATCGGCCTCTTCGTACCCCTGACCTACATTATTTCATATGGGACAGCTCACGGCATATCTACCTCAGACAGCTTCCTCCTCTTGTCTTTTCTTAACGCTGGCTCTGTTGTAGGTCGGCTCCTACCAGGCCTTCTGGCGGACAAGCTTGGTCGGTTCAACATCATCATCGTCACGATCACGCTGTGTACGGTGACGGTGCTTGGCATATGGCTACCGTGTAACGGATCAAAGCCAGTTCTCATTGTCTTTTCTGTGACATTCGGAGCTGCAAGTGGCAGCAACCTCAGCCTTATTCCTGTTTGCCTGGGGCAATTTTGTGAGTCAAGGCACTACGGGCGATACTTTGCGACGGCTACCATGGTTGCCAGTTTCGGAACTCTTATTAGTGTTCCGATTGCGGGTGCTCTGGTGGGTGTTGGAGATGAATCGACGGGGTGGATGTCTCTGATTCTCTTTTCCGGCTGTTCCTATTTGGTTGCGTTGGTTTGCTACTTGACAGCCAGGGTTATGACAGTCGGTTGGCTACCACAGACGAAGTTCTAGCCGGCTTTTGGAGGTTCCTCTGCTTCCAGGGAAAACAAAACGCCGTCTCGTGCCTGGTAATGTGGTGCCGCTTTTCTCAACGGGGAAAGTTTCCGCGAGAACGAAACACGCCAAGGATGAGGGCATGTCTATATCGCCAAACCTGGGTCTATCGAGGCCTAAACAGACGCATGATTCAACGCAACATGTTATATAGTCTTCACAACGATATATAGATTGTTTAATACCCAATAACTGGATAGACAGCTCCATCTAAAAAGAAGTTCTCTTCTATCCATCTCCACTCCCGAACTTGACCCACCTTTGTTCAACACACAGGGCGTAGCCAATCAAGATAGAGACACGCGATTCATCCAAGCTCACGAGTGATCTTGGAGTCATTTCTTTCTCCCTGCTGAACCTGTACACTCTCAAGGAGTCCTCTCCCTTTATCCGTCCAGTTTCGCTCAACGCATCTATTTGTCAGCAAGTTACAGTCACGTCCTGACGTCATATCCACCACCATAGACGAACCCCCGAGATGGACGAGCTTATCCATTGGCAGGCAGAAAAGGAGCCCGAGGCTTCCTCTCAGCCTCATGAGTCCAACGAGATCACCATTACCCCCGACATCGATACCCTCCTAGCCAACATTTATAGCGACGAATTGCTTCCTCCCGATATCAATCTCAACGACATCAGCCTGAACGCCCTGGCAAACTTCAATGAGCAACCCTGCCAAGATTCTTCATCATGCACAGACGGCTCATATCCAGAATTACCTAGTTTCCTCGCTGATCCAACCTTCTCCCAAACGACTATTGTACCTCCCGGCCCCCCTTCGCTTCTTCCCCCGTCTATCCCAGACACCACAAACCAAGACTCTGGCTCTTCCCAGCACCATGACGATGTTGGCCTCTTGAACACCATCTTGTCCCAGACTGCTCAGAGACGACCCATACCTGGTTCAATGGCCATCACGGAACCAAATTCCCAAAGCGGGGCCCTTCCAGCAAAGATTGGTAACCGCTTTTCCAAAGTTTCTCTCCAGATTCTTAAAAGATGGTTGGCTCTTCATAATCGCTACCCCTACCCAACCGAACAAGAAAAAGAAATCCTTCAACGCCAAACAGGTCTCACCAAGACTCAGATTTCCAACTGGTTTACCAATACTCGTCGTAAACGCAAGTCACAACCTCAAAGAAACCCGTTCTCCCATACGAATAGCGCGCAAACAGGTCCTATTGATATCAACCGTCGACCTGGAACACCAGCTGTGGATAACAACACAAACCCGTTACAGCGCTGGGTAGACTCGCCTCCTGAGAGCGAGCCTGCTTCTGTTACTGCTATTGCCAGGGCTGTGGCATCAAGCTGGGAGAGTCCTCCTGGAAGAAACAGTCACTACCGTTCTGCGTTGACTGACGAAGACTCTGATCGCTCTTTTGGCAACGGCGCCTCGGCAAGCAGTGCAGGCACATCGAGTGGTAGTTCGTTTGCCTCGGCTCATACCCAGCGTTCAGACGGTTCATTCGGTTCGGTTGGCAACATCAACAAGTTACGGAACCATCGTCGCCGGAGAAGACGAGTCATACCTGAGCGAAAAGGACGGACTTCTTTAATCAACCCCCAAAAGCCATATCAATGCACTTTCTGTGCTGAAGCCTTCAGAACTAAACACGACTGGCAAAGGCATGAAAAATCGCTGCACCTATCTCTTGAGAGATGGGTATGTATGCCAAAAGGGCCGCGAGCAGTTAACCCGAGGACGGACGAAATCTGCTGTGTCTTCTGCGGCATGACTGAGCCAGATGATGCCCACCTAGAGACCCACAACCACACAGCTTGCAAAGTAAGACCAGTCGAAGACAAGTCCTTCTATCGAAAGGATCACATAAACCAGCATCTCAAGCTCGTCCATGATGCCCAGTTTCTTGACTGGTCCATGAAGAGTTGGAAGATTGTCACATCAGAGATCCGATCTCGATGTGGCTTCTGCGGATTGACCATGAATACCTGGTCTGCTCGGGTTGAGCATCTAGGAGAGCATTTTAAGTATGGTAGTACCATGGCTGATTGGAAAGGCGATTGGGGCTTTGACGCGCCTGTTCTCGACATGTTGGAAAGTTCCATACCGCCGTGTAGGTATCGCTTAAGACTCTCGGCCTTTCCGGCTCCAATTTCTGACTTTCTGCTTCTTTTTAGACCTCATCGCGATGGAAAGAACTTCTCCTTTCCCATTCACCGCAAATAGCGCTCCAGCTGACTCTCCAACCAGCGCGTACGAGCTCATCACACTAGAACTTGCATACTTTATAGTCAATTACAAGGAAGAGGCAGGAAACCTCCCTACGGATGAGGAGTTGCAGCTGGAGGCTTGTCGCGTCGTCTTCGCCTCGGAAGCATCATCCCGACGAGGTATCTCAGCCGAATCTTCTTGGCTACGAGATCTCCTAATGGGAGACGAGGAGATTACACGACAGGCTCAATTCGCACCTCTGAGACATGGTGCTGAAAACAGACTCTGTGTCTTGAAGATCAACGGCAAGGATAACTTGTTTGAACAATGTCCTCTTGAAGGGCAACTCAGAGAGTTTGTTCGAGCCAAGGCTATCCTCAACATTCGCATCACAGACAGCGAGTTGCAAGAAGAGTGCTGCTACATCATAGGTAATATTCGTGGTTTACCTATACCACATTATGATTCTATCGCCGACTGGCTCATCCGGCTCGTCATGTCTTCGACCGTATGGCTAGCCCACTTCCGTCAGCGCGCTCATCTTCTGAGGGGTGAAAACTTGGATGGTCCTCTTTCACGGCAATTTGAGCTGGAAGGTACACATACTCACGCTGAAGACTGCTGTGCCGCACAGGATCCGATTCGGTCCGCTGTCATGAGGCCTTCTCACAGTAGAAGCCTTAGAACCACACCAGGAGTGCCTTCGACACATCGTGCCCGGGCAACAGTGCCAGGAACTCAGCCACAACAGTCAGAGGGACTCGACTCCAGAGTTCGGTCAAGAAGGAGTCCTGGTGCCTTCGAGGATATGATGAAAAAGACTTTCTTCATGAACGATTCCAACTGCTACCGTCGCCTAGCACAGGAGCTAACTCGCTTCGTCATGGCAACCATGTCACCCAACAACCCGAATCAACACGTACCATCAGATGCCGAGATTCAGCATCAGGCACGGTGGATTTTATTTGAGAGGTACGCCAGTCCAACCAAAGCTTTTTGCCCCGCTAACATGATGCTAGTGACGACGCATGGAACCAAACTGCAGCTGATAATGACGAATGGCTGCAGCGCTTCAAGCGTGATGTTGGCATTCTCCCGGGTCTAGGCCTTGACAGGGATCAGGGCGCTCAGTAACTCTATTCTGGGGAAGAGCCTGGCAAGCCCTTATCTACCTTGATGACCATTCTATCATCGTCTAGGCTCGAACCGCTTCCTCCGCATTTCTATTTCAGGGACAGTTGCAAGATAGATACAAACCCAGAAGTCTTAAGGGTGTTTCTCTACATGACATATACTCAAGGCCTTTTTGGATTCTTTCATAAATCAGATCTAGTCAGCCTCGCTCTTTTGGTACGAGGAATTATGTGCCTTCGCTTGTTCAGTTCTCTCCAAGTCTATGAGTGGGACAAGTGAAACAAATAAGCTTATGTGAGTCTTGGAAGCTATTCACTTTCCTTCATAGGCAGGTACACACTTCAATGCAAGAATCCTAAAGTATCCAACACACATCTCCTTCCAAGCCTCGTATTGAGTTTGAATTGCCACCTTCTCATCTAGGCCAAGAGGCCCAGTTTTGCTCTTCGTCATCAATTTGACAAGACTCTCTAAGCCTCCTTTTCAACGTTGTGCAGAGATGTAACAACGAATGGGAACACGAGCGCTGAGACATGCCTTTCTTGGGAGTGTGGAGATGCTTATATCTAACGTATGCCCAGACATTTCCCCACAGGATATCAACATTCACCTCGTACAAGGACTGGAATAGGCAGGTAGAATTATTCCGTGAAAGGAAGGCCGAATGTTGACGTGCGAAGGTCCGGATTCATCGAGGACCGATGATCCGAATATTCATGTATAAAGAGTACAGCAATGTCCGATGAATTGAAACAGACCATGCAACACCATTCTCACTTCTTCATCTCACAAGCAAAACAACTACTCTATTCAACATCTCTCCCGCTTTCACCATGAAGTTTTCCGTCCTCAGCCTCTTCGTCCTCGCTTCTCTGGCCGTCGCTGCTCCCGCCCCCGAAGCCAACGGGGACGCCATGAGTCTTTCCGATGTCACCAAGTTGATCGAGAAGGGCGAAGCCAAGGTCGAGATCACCAATGCAAAGGAATGCAAGTACCGCTGCTGCAACAACTTTGGCTGGTGCCCTTGCTGCTAAGTTCGCGCATCTGATGGGCCATGCGCCATTGTTGAGGTATGAAAATAAGGCTCGCCCTTCTTGAGTCTCCTGAGATTTTGACATAAATCAGCACTACATTAAGCTCGACGGTAGATGAAATGCTGCTGGTTGTGGTGGGGGTGTTCCTGGGGATGGGGTTATTGTTCTGGACGTCAGATTGCCAAGCATAGACAAGCACACGAAGAACAAATACCAGTCTCGATATCATCTCCACCTTCTTCTTCATTTCCTTTTCTTATAAATGACATCCTAGAAATGTGTTCTTTGTTATAGTTGAAGCCGAGAAACCCAGCTAGAAGATCGTGAATGACTTCATTTCATACTCCGCCATTGCAATGTCATATGCCATTGTTCTCGCATTTCAACCCTTACCTGTGAACTCTAATTTCGTACCTGAGGGTAATGCAAGTTAGTTGAATCTCACCAGTAACATGCTTTCCCACGCATCAAACATGATAACGCATTAAACATGATAATGCATTACCTATCATCTAACAGCAAGCCACAGAGACATTCTTAGGCGTTGCCGTGGCTGAAAGTGGCTTCAGTTACCCGTCTCAATTGTGTGTGTGTGGCTTGGTCGTCGTTATCGCTTTGAGTGGCTGAAAGCTGATAAGTGACACGTGATAGATAAGAGCTACTTTGAGTAAAGTGGGTTTATAGTGGGTTGCGCAAGGGTTTCTTATCTTTGATCTTGCACTCAGCTCCACAGCCACTCCACAAGCCACTCCACTCGCCATATCAAGCACGTGGCGAGATAACCAGCAAGTTTGTGTGATCGTGTTGAGAACATTTCACGCGGCGAGACTGTGAAAATAAAATACACATAACAGAACCTTGCACGCCATGTGTTTTCGATCCTACACTGAATGTCCAATAAAGTACAGTACTCAATTATTGAACTTTTCTTTGGCTTAGAGGGAAAATCAACGATCACAGGTAATAAATTACCGAGGTGCAGGGTAGCTTGGTGTGAGGATTGCGTCATAGGCTCGCTCACCCACTTATCCACCCATTCTGCGGCCTCGCAAAGTAGTGAAAGAAGGGATTTAAAGAAGGAAAAAGGGTCCGGCAACACGATCTATATAAATGCAATATTAAACGGTCTTAATTCCTTTTCTGATCATGTCCCTGAACAAGCCTGCTGTCCGACATGGAGCTTCCCGGTCCATGCCAAGCTGTCAAGTCTCAACGCCAAGCGCGCCCAGGCCCTGCCAAGCCTTCGATCAGATCTATTGAGCCTCAACTACACAACTTCATCGAAAGAGCCAATGCTAGTCATTGTTGCAAAGCGCAACTACAACGTTGTATATATCATATGTTTTATATCCCCTCAAAGGCAAAACCAGACCGTTGTTACTTGTCACCACCCTCTCGCCGGGCTTGCCGCAAATCTTCCATACCTACGAGTCGTGAGAAGACGCAAGGTCTACAAACCGGATACACTACTTCCATTTCCCCGGGTCAGACTCCATAAATAAACCAAACAACCATTCATTCGACGTCGATTCGATATTCCTTCGTCTCAAGACCAACACCTAAATCCTTTCACATTCCTTCTTGGGAAACCATCACAAAAAGATGACGGGACCTTTTGAAGAAATGACACGCCCCCATGTCGACCTCGGCAAATTAACCTCTGATAAGACTGCAACCGAACAACCCAATTAGCTCCCCCCTACGCATCTCCGCGTCGTATGTTGTGACGCGGGGTTCGCACTAGTGATAAGACCGGCCGGTTAGATCGGCTCCGTTCGCTGACCCAGGTGTGACACACGGGGTGCCCGACTGATACGCCCATCTCGCGTCGATCGAGATACGCAGAGATACTTGGGGCTTTGTTCAATTTGCGTGGGAAAAGGGGGCCTTTTACCCCAGACTCATGTGTAGACATTGGTAGATCAATGTCGGTTGCATTGTTGTAACCCCGTCATTCCCGAACTTGGTCAAGCCCGGGATAAATTGCCCTAGAAACAGGTCCCCCTCGTGTGTTCTAGAGCTGTTCTTTCTTCCAAATCTCCTAAATTCTTGATAGCTTCGCCAATTGCCATTAATGCCGCTGAAGCCATGTCACAGCTTAAAAAAAACAACCCGTACCACGTAAGCATCTTCCTCGAGACTTCCAACCGTTATTCTCTCAGGTACGCGAAACGAAACGTAGAAGCACACAAGATCAACGGCTGGCTGATAGCCTCGCGTTCTCCAACAGGTTAGAGCAATACCCTGGTCATGTGGCGTAGTGTGCTTGCTCTTCCGGCATAGTCTTGCCGCTTTATCCGTGTACGCCAGCTTTCCCCCAGATCAGACCCAACGATTAACTGTAATACGCATATTACGTACCTTTTTACTCTTGGTCGTTGGGACCTTCCTTATTGACTTAGGCCCGAATAGACGTGCTATCTTGGTGACCTTGTCTTTGCCACCTACGGGGGGACCGTTATATCTGGCTTCTCCCGCTGTGATCGTCCGTAGGAAATTGTTTCAATTCAGTCAACCCATTCATTTTCTGAGCGTTGAAATCTCAAAATGGCAGACATCAGTCCAAAGAATGAAGCTCTTGAGGCTCAAGAGGGGTCTCCGAGATTGGATGAGAAGCCAGGTTCTAGTGAAGTCACCACCGAACACGAAAAGTCATGGGCTACTCGCAATGGACTCACCCTCGAGTCCTTTACCCCCCACGAGGATCATGGCAAGGGATCGGTAGAACTTGAGCGACGGATGAAGCCTCGTCATTTGAACATGATTGCCATTGGTGGCAGGTGAGTGTCTCTCTTGACTGATTCAAACTTGGACGTTTGAGTTTAGGTGCTAACTGAACCCAGTATCGGTGCTGGTTTCTTCGTCGGTAGTGGAGCTGCCTTGCAAACAGGTGGTCCCGGCTCTGTTCTTATCGGTTTCCTTATCATGGGTGTCATGATGTTCAACGTCGTTTATGCCCTTGGTGAGCTTGCTGTCATGTATCCCGTGTCTGGTGGTTTCTACACGTAAGTCAAGCATGAGCTGCAATTAGACAAGTATTAACGGGATTTAGGTACGCCAACCGATTCGTTGATCCTTCTTGGGGTTTCGCCATGGGTTGGAATTATGTCATGCAATGGGCTTTCGTCTTGCCTCTGGAATTGACAGTCTGCGGTACTGTCATTCAGTATTGGGCTCCTACTAGCAATGTTGCCATCTGGATTAGTGTGAGTAGCAAGGTCAAAGCGAAACTCTGGCCTGGACTAACCGTGTTTCAAGGTCTTCCTCGTCGTCATCATCATCATCAACGTCTTCGGAACTCTTGGATACGCCGAGGAAGAATTCTGGGCATCTCTCCTCAAGCTCTCGGCAACTGTCATCTTCATGATTGTTGCTGTTGTACTTGTCTGTGGTGGTGGACCTTCTGATGGCCTGTATCATGAATACTGGGGTGCCCGACTCTGGTATGACCCCGGTGCCTTCCAGCACGGCTTCCGAGGATTCTGTGGTATGTATTACACAATCAACAACGGTTTACGAATTCATGATATCTAACATGGAATAGGTGTCTTTGTCACTGCTGCTTTCTCTTTTAGCGGTACCGAACTCGTTGGTCTCGCCGCTGCGGAAGCCAAGAACCCCGCCAAGGCCCTCCCCGGTGCTATCAAGCAGGTCTTCTGGCGAATCACCCTCTTCTACGTCGTTGGTCTCCTCTTGGTCGGTCTTCTGGTTGACTCTACCGACAAGCGACTGTTGAACGCTGGCAGCGACGACCCCAGCGCCTCTCCCTTTGTCATTGCCATCGCCAATGCTGGTCTCAAGGGTTACGACTCGTTCATGAACGTCATCATCTTGGTCTCCGTTTTGTCTATCGGTGTTTCGTGTGTGTACGGTGGTAGCCGAACTCTTGTCGCTCTCGCTCAACAGGGTTTCGCCCCAAAGTTCTTTGCGTATATCGACAAGTCGGGCCGCCCCCTTCCCGCCGTGGCCTCCATCATCTTGATCGGCTTCCTCGGGTACCTCAGTGTCAACGGTAATGGAAGCACCGTCTTCACCTGGCTTCAGGCTCTTTCAGGTCTGGCTGCCTTGTTCACCTGGGGATCTATCTGTCTCTGCCACATCCGATTCCGACATGCTTGGAAGTATCACGGCCACACCCTCGACGAGATCCCCTTCAAGGCTGTCGCTGGTATCTGGGGTTCATACATTGGCCTGGGACTCAACATCATTGTCCTGATTGCCCAGTTCTACACTGCCATCACCAACCTCGACGGCTCCGTCGGTGACGCCGAATCCTTCTTCGAGTCTTACCTGGCCTTCCCAGTGGTCATCGTCTTTTACATCTTTGGCTACATCTGGAAGAGACAGGGTTGGTTGAAGCTCAGTGAGATTGACCTCGACACTGGTCTTCGTGAGCATGACTGGGATAGCATCAACGCTTACCGTCGTGAACTTGCTGCTGCACCCGCCTGGAAGCGTGTGCTCAACGTCCTTTTCTAAGTTGTAATAATAGCATAGCTGTAGACAGTTCACTTTGGTGGTTAAGCATTTGCTTGGCCAATCAAACCATAGCATATTTCAGCATCTAGGTAGTCAATATTTAAGTTTAACTCATCTTTTGTGTTCTGGCTGTGAATGTATCCATTGTCCGGTCTAACTTTTAAAGGGTGGAGTGCGGGATCCCGGGCACTCGGGTATCCGATGGATACCCGGTCCCCACCAGCCGGAGCCCGGCACCTAGGGATAATGGCTTGCCCGGTTCGGCTATCCCCGGATATGGTGAGCGTCCCGATGATCACAAGGGAATGAATTTTGAAACGCTGCCTGCATGAGCATATCGACATTCGTGGCATGAAGCTGTGACCCGCCTCTGTTTGAATTCGAGGGTCTCATGACTTGCTTGAATCCAACTACCTGACTTAATAGAAGACGCATTTTATAGCGCTCACATCTTCAATAGCCCTTTTCTATTCCATATCATAATATCCGAGGAACTGAAGTTTGTCTTCGCATAATCGAAAAATTTGGAGTTTATTTCGAATCTTTCTTGTACGACCCAGAAATTATAACCTTACTGTTGTCCGGCAGCGGCCTGCTGCTCTTCAACCTCCTTGTCAATAATAACAACACGCAGAATCTTAGCTAGATCGTCCTCCGGGGCCCGAGACTTGACATCCAGCCCCTTGAAGGTATCCGTGCTGACAATCAAGTTTGCAATAAACGAACACTCCTCGTCGCCAACGGTCTCGGAACGGACGTGGTGACATCCTGGAGCTTCGTACCAGCTCTCTCCAGGGCCATAAATCTTGGCACCGCTGTCGTGAGAGTGAGTCTCGCCAGTGGCTGGGTCTACGTGGGAATGGACCATCTGGTTGAGGACGTGGCCTCGGATGACGGTTGCCACGACTGCTGCGCCGGCGTGAGTGTGAGGAGGTGTGGCTAAAGATGTGTTAGTTTTGAGTTGGTTGGTTTGGAGGAAGTAGTACTCGCCCGCATTTACAGGAGCCGTGACGGTGAGTCCAAGCCATGTTTGACCGGGGATGTTGTGTGGGTGATGGACATGAGATACAGCAACACCAACGGTCGGTCGTCTGCACAAGGTAAGTTTATACTCTCAACGGCCTCCAGACCAAAAAGCTGCACGATAACAAAAAGGAAGGAGCGTGGCCAGGAATAAACTCACCCGTCAACAGTCCACTGGCCATCCTTCTTGACCACATTCTGATCCTGCCACCGGAGGTTCAAGTCGACATTGGGGAACTCCATAATGTTGATTCTTTGAAGAATTCTGCTTGTATGAATAAAAGAATGAAAGTTTAAAGGCGAAAACTGTCCCTTTTATACACGCAACTCAACCCATGCGGCTATCCGCTGTTAAGTCTTGTTGAGTAGGCGGGTCGTTCGGGTATCCGCAGGGCGAATGTGTTGAGGTCGGATCAGACGTCCCCACGTTTCCAGGCGTCAATCATAAGCACTATGAACGCCCTGATTTGTTTCACAGTGTTTGAATGCCAAGGTGCTTATGCAGGTTCTTATTTGACAGTGAAAAATCTATGCATAAGTGAGTGAGCCGAGTGACACGGCTTCCGATGGTAGTCAGAGGTGATACAAACAGCCAAAGCCTTCAATCAACATGCTTTCTTGATTACAATACCGTGAGTCATTCTTTGGTCATGAGGAAGCTTCAATTTTCAGCTCCGGGTCAACCGGGCATTGATGACTTTTCGATGATGCAAAGAGGTGGGACGGCAATTGGTAGAGCCAGATGTGCCAAGCCTTGAGCTGTGGTTGGCAGATTACCGTATTGGGAAAACAGTGCCTTTAGTACTGTCCACACATGGCACGTTGCTTCAAAGAGGTTGTATTCACAAGACAAATCTACGGAGGATGGCTGTCAGCAGCGGAATGTCTCGGGGGGAGAAATTGAATTGGAATAGAGTACAAATAGACTCGATGGAAGCAGAGTTTAAAGGAAACAGGCACCAGCAGCTGTCAAAGAATGTCAAGAGTCATCTCCCTTGTGACCATTCCACGCAAAGCTTTTACCTCTACCTTTACTCACACTCGGCTTCATTCGAACCATCTCTTCAATTCTAACTTTTTCATTAATTCCTTTCAACCTATCACACGAACCATGGCCTCTCTCAACATTCCCACCACGATGAAGGCAGTTCTTCAGCCTGACAAGAAATCCCACAACCTCATCCTCTCCGAGATTCCGGTTCCTGTGCCTACCCACCCCGAGGATGTTCTGGTCAAGGTGCACGCTACTGCCCCATGCAAAGGCGAACTTGATTGGGCTCTTTGGGCCCCCGACTTCATCGGCGACGACAAGATCCCTATTCCAGGTCAAGATCTCGCCGGGACAGTTGTCTCTGCTCCGGAAAACAGTGGTTTCAAGAGTGGCGATGAGGTCTACGCTCGCATTGAAGCCAACCGTCCGGGTGCTGCAGCGGAGTACACCCTAGCACGCGTGCCAGAGCTTGCAATCAGACCCAAGAACCTTACTTGGGCTGAAACTGCTGCGACCCCAATCAGCGCCTTGACGGCATACCAATCCCTCTTTACGAAGGGCCCGCTGGATCCCTCAGCTTTGAACGGTGACACAGCCGCAAAGGAGGAGAACTCAAAGATCAGCCTTCTCATAACGGCCGCAGCTGGTGGGGTCGGCAGTTGGGCAGTTCAGCTTGCAAGTGCTGCTGGAGTAAGCCGACTAGTTGCCGTGGTTGGACCAAACAACGGCGACTTTGTACGAGCTCTCGGTGCCACGGAGACGGTCGACTACAAGAAGCAGAGCATCGGCGAATGGGTTGCCGAAGATCCTGAGTCACGCCAGATTGACTTTATCTTTGACTGCATCGGAGGTCAATCACTCGTCCAATCCTGGTACGCAGTCCGAGAAGGCGGAAGTCTTGTCAGTGTGTGCAGTGTACCCGAGGACAACCGGCCGGCAGAAGTGAAGAAGAAGGTCGAAAGTCTCTGGTTTGTCATCACTCCACTCGGCAAGGACCTCGACATTATCACTGGCTTTCTGGAGGCAGGGAAGTTGAAGCCGAATATTGACAGTGTTGTCAAGTTTGGTGAGTTTGCTGAAGCTTGGGACAAGGTGGAATCCGGCCGAGCGAGAGGCAAGGTTATTGTTGAAGTGTCTGATAGTGTCTGAGAAGGTGATGTGATGTGAGGCTTAAATGTTGTCCGTATGCTTGACCAAAGCAAAATCAGATTGATAACGGCCCAGGCAGACATGACATGTATACACAAAGCTTCATATTGATGAACCATGTAAACAAACTTTGGAAGAGATTCACCACAGCTCTCAACAAACCTTTTTACCTTTCTCAAAAACACATATAAGCAATGCGACATGATGCTTCACTTCCATCAATCCCATCCATCACGCACAAACCCATCGAACAGAAACATTATCGACATCCACCGTCTCGAAATATTTCACCAGAGAAAACGGACAAAAACTCAACATGGGTCCCCAGGAGTCGACCCCAGAGAACAAGTCCAGGCACCGGACCGACACGGAAACATACAAAGCGGCCACAATGGAGTTTCTTGACAAGGCATGGGGAGATGAAAAGTGGAAGCCTCCGACCACCATCCCTCGTCGCGACAGCAGGGGAGAACCAGTCCCCCCGAATCATCTCTGGACCGTGGGTGAGCTTGATGTGCTCAAAGACATCACAATAGCTGCCCTAGGCAGAGACATGTTCCCTCTCCTCGCGCTATATGAACCTGGAGGAGCAATCTTTGAGGCTGCTGCTGAATCTGAGCAGCCTCGATGGTGCATCAAGGTCTGCGCCAAAGCTCGTCGTGTGGTCAGGGCGAGTGCAGAGCCACGTCTGTCAAAGAAGGAAGTGTTTGACATGGTCGTGGCTGGTACCCTTGACGGTAAAGTCTACTTTCTCGATCCGCTGCCTTCAAACGGGATCAATTCAAGCGGGATGGAGGTCGGCTGCGAGGAGCACCGTTGCTGTCTGCACAAACGGCCAAGTCTTCAACACAAGAGGCCTGCAAGTGACTTTGGGCGGTCAGAAGAGTCGAGACGCAAGTCGACTCAAGGCCTGCACAACTTGGATGCTTTCTGGGATTTGTGTGACGAAGAAAGGGAAGCTTCGGTCGAATGAACGGATATTCGACATTTGCCATGACCTGGCATGGAGGTTGCTATTGTATAGGTGATATTTCTGGAATGGCATAGCGGGAGCGACGGCGTTATTGGTTATGTTTTTGGGAACTGGTGACAAGACCATCATGAATACGCCTCACGGCGTCTTGTTTGCATAGAGTTGAATGAACGGCGTTATTCTCATATTAATCCATACAATAAAAGGTCAAGCAGACTCGCTCTACACGCAAAACTCTGCCTTGACATGCAACAAACAAAAAACATGCCTCTTTGTAAAATTCAACTGTAACCATATTTTATTCCAATCCATTAATTCGTAATCATAGACGAGCTGAGAAGCTGGCCGTGGAAGACTGTCCGTAGGGACTCGACTCTGGCTTATACAGTGCCGGATCCGCGACGGTCGCCTTGATACGCCGACCAAAGTACTCGATCTCGACTGCGTCTCCGTTGATGACGTCTTTGGGGAGGTAGACGTATGCGATGGGTTTACCGATGCTGTAGCCGAATGCTGAGCTGGTGATGTAACCGACTGCTCGGCCCTTGGCAAAGACAGGTTCCTTTCCGAGAACGACTGAGCGTCCGTCGTTGATGATGAGACCGCGAAGTCGCTTCGAAGCCTTCTCGCTGGACTTCCCCTTAAGCGCAGAATGACCGACATAACCCTCCTTGCCGGGATGAATGGCAAACTCGAGTCCAGCCTCGTAAGGGTCATACTCGGTTGTCAAGTCGATACCGAAAGACCGGAAGCCCTTCTCAATTCGAAGAGCGTTGAATGCGCTTCGACCAGCGGCGATGACTCCATAAGGTTGACCAGCCTGCCAAAGAGCATCCCAAAGTCTCAAGCCGTTGTCGGCAGTTGTGTAAATCTCCCAGCCTAGTTCGCCAATGTAAGAGAACCTCGTCGCAATGACAGGGATACCGGCAATGACTGCCTTCTTGGTGTGGAGATAGGGAAGAGCTCGGTCACTAAAGTCGTCCTTTGTGATCAACTTGATGGCGTCTTGAGCGCGAGGTCCCCAGAAGCCAACACTGGCAAGGCCACCGGTGATATCGCGAACCTCGACAAATCGGTAAGGAGACTTCTTGGTCTGAACACGAGCTTCTCGAGTAAAGTATGCCAAGTCGACAGGGCCATTGACACCGACGTGGAATAGATCCTCTGCAAGCCTGGAAACAAAGACATCGCTGCGAATACCTCCATGATCATCGAGGAGAAGAGTAAATGTGACGGTGCCAGGCTTTCCAGCAACATTGGCAGTCGATAGTCGCTGAAGAAGCTCTGCAGCACCAGGACCAGAAACCTCGAGTCTTCGAATGGGGGTCATGTCGTACATGGCCAATGAAGTCCGTGTCTTCCAAGCCTCTGCCGCCGAGATGGGCGAGTAGAACTTGGATGACCAGGCATCACGTTCTACTGGCTTCCACTCCTCTGGAAGATCCTTGATGAGCTTCTGGTTGGACTCGAACCAATGAGGACGCTCCCATCCACCGCCCTCGAGGAAGTAGGCGCCAAGATCTTGTTGACGGGAATGGAATGGGCTTACGCGTAGGTTTCGAGGTGATTCCTTAGGTTGCATGGGGTGGATAATGTCGTAAACTTCGACAAAGTTCTGCGAACACGTCTCGACAACATAACCAGGGGAAAGCTGAACCTGCTCGAATCGCGAGAGCTCGCACTCAGTGAGGTCCAGCTCAGACTTGCCTGTCGTCAAAACCTGGGCCAAGGCTCGAGCTACACCAGCAGAGTGTGTCACCCACACAGCCTCAGCCACATAAAAGTTGTCAAAGCCAGGGGCCTGACCAACAAGCGGGCCATTGTCGGGGGTAAAGGACATGAGACCGTTGAACCCGGACGCGATCTCAGTCTCTCGCAGAGCGGGGAGAATCTCCTGAGTGAGCTTCCAAGCGGGCTCAAAGTCCTTGGGAGTAAAGTCGAGGCGAGATGGCATGTTGTGCTCTGTGACGTGCTTGGGTGTCTCGCCCAACGAGGCAGCAACAACAGGCATCGGTCGATGACCGTAGAAGCCGATACCATAATGGTCACCGTGCTCGCGGTAGTAAAGATCCTGGTCCTGATGTCGCAGGATAGGAAGTCTCACACCGTTGTGCTCTGGAACCCTGGCTGCTTGACCAGGTACTGGAGTCGTCTTGACGTATTGATGACCCATTGGTGTTAGAGGAATGGGTACTCCGACCATGGCTCCCACCTCGACACCCCAGAAGCCAGCACATGAGATGACAATATCAGCGGGAATGGTGCCATCTCGTGTCACGACGCCTGAAACATGACCGTCGGCGTGGTCGATGCTGGTGACGGTTGTTGAGCCAAGATAACGCACGCCGGCCTTGCGGGTGCGGTTGATGAGTTCTTGAACGGCGCGGGCAGCCAATGCCAAACCATCGGTAGGAATGTGAAGGCCACCGAGGACAAGATCTTTGTTCAAAAGAGGATACACCTCGAGACATTTCTCAGGGCTAATGAGATGCGCCTCAACACCAAACGAAGAGGCATATCCTTTCTTTCGCTTGAGCTCCTCCAAACGCTCAGGAGTGGTGGCAATTTCCAAGCCACCGACTTGCCTAAAGCAATCAAGAGACAGAAGCTTCTCGACAGTGTACTTGGCGAAGGCGGTCATTGTCTTGGACGTGGTGGTCTGAAAGACAAGGCCGGGGGCATGAGAGGTTGATCCGCCGGGCATGTCCAGGGGACCCTGGTCGACGACGGTGATGTCTGACCAGCCGCGGGAGACCAGCTCATCGGCGACGTTGACGCCGACGATGCCGGCTCCAATGATGACAACGCGTGGTGAGGGAGCCATTGTGTGTGTGTGAGGAAAGGGGTTTTGTGAGATGAACCACACAAAAGGACGCTATTGGCAAAAGGATGAAGGTTGAATTATATCTAAATAGCTTGACTTTCACAACTCCGCACTTGAACTAAAATAAGACATTGCTCTCATGTCATGGTTGCGATAACTGTACCCCTACGCCTCCGGTTGCGGCAGCGATCACGTGATCGGGATAGGAAGCCGTATGGGAGGGTGTGTGTCTTGACGGCACCCTCACCCTATCTCTTCTCGGGTGTGCTAGTCTATGCGGGGGAGATAACGATGGCAGAGAGGGAGGTGTGCGATTCTTTCTGATCGTCGGGCATCAAGTGCCGGGAGACAAAGTGCCCCGTGCTGAGATGATAGGACGCGTGATATCTGCATGCTACAGCTGCAGCTGCAGGCAGAAACAGAGGGAGCATCTTCCAACGGCCGCTATCAGAAAGTGTCCATTCCAGATCGGAGTGGCTGGGGACGGACTGAAGGTCCGAGCCATCTTCTTTCGTTCCTCGCTAAAGTCAGCTGCCTCGATTAGATTCTCCAACTTCGGCGGCCACCGTAGATCGGAAGCGATAATCGGCTTTTTGTCTCACTGGTGGTCAAGTGATGTTGCAAGAGCATCAACCATTGTTTCCTCTCACCGCTTAGGTGGGTGGTATATGGAGCATTGATGAGATCGATGTGCACGATAGTGACAGCACGATGCACCGGTAGTGATACAGCATTGTTTGGATCAAAGCGCAATTGACTTTTTTTTGGTTGGGTTGACTTTCTGATATACCTATATAGAGCTTACTGGCCCGACTGAACGCGTTCTTAAGCGGTCTCTTCCTCCAATCATGATGATTCGTGAGGGAGGCACCGTTTCCTCAACGCGCCAGGCACAGTAGGCCCGAACGCATGGCGAGAAGTTCTTTGACCAACCTTTTAACATTGAGGCGCGAAGAGAAACAAAAAAGAAAAAGGCCGAAAATAGTTAATTGGTCGATCAAGGCATGAACTGCAAAGATATGATCCAGGATATAGTCTTCTAACATGTCGCTGGGAACCTGAGGTAGAACTGGCAATGTAGAGTTGGAGAAGAACAAGATGAGCAAAATGGGCCTTTAGTATATTCATGATGATCCTAAATGCGCTCTCCTTCGGAAAAACGCCGTGAGGAGTGCTGGTCTCCCAGTGGGTTCAGACCGCCAGTGCACAGATGATGGATATGATCTTGAGGGCGTCGATAGCAGTGAACGGTCTGTTGATACAACGTCTGTTCATAAAGACCATTGTTGGCAATGATTTGGCGGTCATGTTACCTCTGTTTTCGCCAACAGGCATCCTTGGACTTTGAGATGATTCCATGGAACAAGATTACCTCGGCACATGCCCCAAGGAGAAGGCAACCGCCCGCCTACAAGCCTAATGAGTGCATGATAGATGGTTGGAAAAGTCTTTTAGGCTGACGAGCTCAAAACGAGCTAATATGTAGATATAGGTTGATCAATCGATGGTTTGTGTTGGACGTTGTGACAAAGGTAACGAAGGGCAAGGCGATTAGGACAACATCGTTCCAAAGATGCAAGGCTTCGCCGTACCGTAGACTCTTCTCGTGATGATCTTTGTGAATCTAAAGGTCACCAATGTTAGCAGCTTTTTCTTTCAGAAATCTGGACTATACTCACAAGACTTCAATAACAGAAGGCATAGAGTCGTGCGCATGGCAAATGATGGTAGTGGCGATGACAGCGGTTGTAGTTCAGCATAAGCTCTTCAGGGATCTCTCATTTCGAGAGGAATCAGGGGCTGCTCCTGGAAGATGATGCCTCAGGCAGTCACGGTTCGCGGCAACAACTACAAGCAGGATGTGTGAAGCCTTCAGATACCGGGGGCGAAAGAACCCCACGGCAATGCTGGTTGTCAGGCGGAAAGCCCCCACGGAATATGATGTGCAGGCCATGAATACCTATGCTATACTGTCTCCAACAGGAAGTTCATTAACAATGCTGACGAATAGCGCTGCTAGTGGAGGCTTCGGTAGTATTGAGCCGGATCTGATAAATGCCGCTCGAGAAAAGTTGCACCTCCTCTGTAACTAAGCCATGGGATGGGGTTCACATATCATTTCCTACAACCCAACTGGTTAACAAATGTCATCAAGGTTTTCCAGCTCCATAGTATGATGAGAATAGCAACATGACCAACGCGAACGTGAGGCAAACATGCCCCATACCGAAGCCCCAACACTAAAAGCACGGACACAGTCATCACGATAGTAATAACAATTCCATGATTGGAAAAGGAAACTGGAACCCCTGGGAACTGACTCAAGACGAGGCCATTCCCGGACCCAGACCTGATCACGCAGCACTACCCCGGAACTAGAGAAACCCCCATCTTAAATTACCCCAGATTCATCAGCACCCCAGACTTTCCTCCTGCCTCTCCGTCCGTGCTAGAAGCTCCTTCTTCTGACTAAAATGACTCACCAGGCCTTCTCTGTTCCTGGTCCCCCAGGCCCCCCAAGCCAAAAGAACCAGGGTTGGAC
>JABCKD010000896.1:0-57301 GCA_013186415.1 Fusarium sp. NRRL 66088 | reverse complement strand
CCTCCTCCCCCCCCCCCAAAAAAAAATTCAACGACAAACAGCACGGCTTTGGCTTTAGTACGCTTCACGTATCGTATCAACCTATGGGCTCCGTCCCCTTTCCTTTGTCCTTCCTGAACACACATACATACACAAACACTGTCATTTCCGTCCCTCTTCTTTTTGTTTCCCAAAAACAACGGAAGAATAGATGAGTCTCGACCAAGATAATAAAAAAAAAAGAACAAGAACATTAAAAAAAAGGGCATAGGGGGCCGGGGGTATGCGGGCCACCGCCAACACCACCAGTAAAACATCCATGACAGGCCCTTCAGCAATGAATGGCAGGACCGCTGGAGCCCGAGTTCCTCGGCGTGCCCTGGTCAAGAAAAAAGCTGCGCCCTGGTTCCCGTTTGCGCCAAAGTCAAGACCCCGGAATTTCCTTCGATTGCTCCATGTGGTAAGGTAAGAGTAAGGGTGGTGTAGGTTCGTGGGTCCTCGCTATACTCCCCCTGACGGGAGAGGCGAGGCTGTTGTCGTCAATTCGTGAAGAACTATAGAGGCGGGTGAGGTCGGCAGAACGGAGGCCTCGAGAGAAATGGTTGGGTTTGGCTTGGCCTGGGCGCAAATCGGAAGTTGGTTTGGGTGTTACCAAGGCGTGATGCTCAATGATGGCGACACGCATGTGGCCTAGATGAGCACGTCTATAGGAGGGAATCGAGTCGGGTGAAGACGCTCAAACAGGCTGCAACAACTTCGAGTTGAAGCTCCTTGTCCTTGCCGCTGTTGACCTCCTGTGGCAATCAATGTTAGCTCTGGAATGCGTGCGAGTCAAGAATAACCTACGTCTGCAATCGCCTGGGGCAGGTTGGCTCCAATTCCATTCTGCACAGCCTTCTTGCCAAACGGCCACTGGCTGTAGTCAGCAAGCAGATCATCTGTCTGCGCAAAGGCTCTCTCGCGGGCCTCGTGGCCAAGGGTTGACAAGGCGTTCTCGAGGACGTTAGCGGCGTAGGCGGCGCAAACCATGGCGATGCTGCGTGTGTAACGGAACTCGAGCGACTCGGGGAGGAACTGGCTACCGTTGAGGACGACGGTTCGTTGGGTGAGGATGTTGCGGACGCGGCGACGGATCTCCTCCTTGGCGCCACCGTCGGCGACAGGGTGGGTGGCCATGTCAAAGAGGAGGAAGTTGCGCTTCTCGGTGCGAAGGATTCCCTTGTCGACGAGGCCCTTGGCAAGGCGCTCTCGGACCTGCTTGAGCTGGTATCCGATCTTCATCAGGTTCCATGTCTCGCCTGCATGCCAAAGAAAGAAAGGGGTCGTTAGCGAGGAGAATTCGAGACTCGTCAGTCAGGGCAGGGCTATTTACCGCTCATCAAGTCAATCCAGGTTGCGACGCTCATCTTTTCGCTCTGCTTCATCATCTTGAGGGCTTCGTCGAGGAGGACCTCGCCGGTGAGGGCGTCATCTATGACTTCGATGTTGCGGTCTGCGAGAGGGAATCGTCGCCTGGAAGCATCCTTCTCCATTGCGATGCGACCACGGAAGGCGAGCTCGATGACGATGCATCCTCGGAGGGCGTAGGAAATGTTGTCGTTCCAGAAAGAGAGGTAGCCCTGTAGAATTGTGGTTAGAGTCATGCTCCCAAGGCAAAACAGGACAGCTGCCCTAAAGCATTTTTGGTGCATGTGCCTACCTGCTTATCCTTGAGACCAAGCAGCAGAACCTCCTCCATAAGGGTGAGCTTGGGCTGCTTGCTTCGCTCAGCGCTCTCGCTAATGTCTCGAGGATCATATGCGATCTTGTGGCCATTCTCGGTGTTCTCGTAGCTCGTCTCAGGGCCGCTGTCCCTGGTGTTGGGGGTGCTCGTTCTGGGGCCAGAACCGTTGCTGGCGTCTCCCTCAGCTGAGGGACCTGCGCCGCCCGCACCACGGCGTCGCGTCAATCCCGATGACATGTCGAAGAGGATGAATGGATGGGGGTATTTGACGGTGGGAGGAAGAGGAACCGAGCCGAGTCGAGTCGGAGGCGAGCGAGGCTATTCGGGAGAAGTGGTTTGTCGAGGCGACGTTGAAGGGGCAATCTGATGGCCGGGAACTTGATTGACTGGACTGGGCTGGGCTGAATGGGGTGGATTGGCGCGCCCAAGAATTAGGGGTTTTGGGACTGGGTCTGTCTGTTAGCTCTGGAAGCCACCCAGCCAGTGACACTTCAGTTGAGTAGGCAGACAAAGGGGGCTCTAGCACAGCACGAAACGGCAAGCCGAGGGCAGAGGGAGAAGCTGTTTTGGCCTGTCTCGTCTTGTTGCAATGCTCCTTGCCAAGGCAATGTCAATGTCGCGGCGAGAAAAATACTGACTGACCTGGCTTCTTGGGGGACGCTAGAGCAGGGGTTGGTTGGTTGATTGTCAGGTCTCGCTTCTCAGCCGACGATGATCCGTAGGAACGGGACAAGCTTCAACGGCTTCTAACGGGTTGGCGAGAGTACTAGTAAGAGGAAGAACAGAAGGCTTGGCGGCGGTGAGCAAAAAAAAAAAAGAATGCAGAGTGCACTTCGGTCTCAAAGCTGAAGCCTGATGAGATGAGATGGTGTATCTAGGTGCTCAAGGCAGACCCAAGGTAGGTACCTTACACGCTGGCGGCCGGCGAGGGGGATTTTCCGCATCAGCGCAGGGCGTGATAGGACGCCTGCCTTGTGAGTGACCTCTTGAAGGAAGGGAGCAGGAACGAGGCCGAGGATAATGCAGGGAAGGAGACGAGGGAATACGAGATAGCTTGTCTTTTTTAAGTGTCTATCAACTTTAAAACACGAATGCCCTCTTTTACGCATTTTTTTTACACTGTTACCGAAGCATCTCAAAAAAGCCAAGAGCTTGAATCTCAAGTCGCGTGAAGGGATCTAGACTGTGACAGCTCGCACACGACTCTCTACCTGTAACATCTAGGAACAGTAATCGCCGAGTCCAGACCAGGCTGTGGATAGATTGATTGATCTCGCGCGGGATTCTCCTCTCTGAGGGAGAGTAGGTACAGTCACCATCCCCCCTTGGTGTAAATAGTCGGCTCCCCACCTACAGCTCCAACCCTCCCTTTATCTCAGCCTCATTCCCCAAATACATCCTGCCAGCTTGGCTCTCCGGAGCTCTCTCTCAATGTTTCCCTCTAAACGCAAGCTGTTTCACCGCCCTACGTACACGATACGTACCTTAGCCCGTAGCAATGGCCCCATCAGGAAAGGACTGGAGCCAGGGACTCTCCGCACGTGCCACCCACTCGCCGCAATGCGCTAATCTGGGCCTCTTAGTCAGCCACAAAGCCAAGAAACACCACCACACACAATTTCAACTTCATCTCATCAAATTCACCCCAAGCCATCCATTGACCTCGATGAGATGGTGACCGGGACATGCTCAGCATGCTTCAAATGCCCCAATTTCTAATTTTCAGGTATAATAAGGTGCTCACTACTAGTAAACCTCCTCCGATGTCCATCCTGTCGACCGATCTCCTCTGCAAACCTTGATCCAACGATTCGAAGCCTTAACCCGATTCGCGAGCCATGTCCGCCGTAACTACATCGAATTATCCTTTCATCAACGCTGCCGAGTAATTCCAAGGGTGTAAAATGCAACTCTTGGCTCTCGTCATTGCCCTGGATCGCGCTTAGCCCTGCCTCCTGAAGTCAGGGGTGCCTGGGCAGATTGGGGTATTTGGATATCAAGTTGTGGCATGACATACCACACTGGAATCATGTCAAGTGACCATGGCTGCCCGCGTTCATGATGGTCAGATCAAGCATCTCGGGCATATCCACTGGTTGAAATTAGTTGGAAAAAGTCGGGGTACCTCCTGGTATGGTCATTGACTCTGGATCCTGTCGACTGCCCATTTTAATGGTCGACTAAGGGCAGTACGTTGTTGTGTCTGGCGTGGACTTACATCCCTTCCCCTTTGGGCAGCTTTCGCTTCGAGTACGGGCCACCTACTGTGGTGCCTTGGGCATAGGCGGTGATGTTGCCCGTGTGTTGGCCGACAGGGTGCGCAACTGTCAGTCAGCTGCCCGCCAGCCAACCCCGCCTTAACGCAGGTACCTTTATCACTCAAAACCCCGGAGTATTTGGCAACAGCGGACAGGGTCGACAGTTGGTCTAGCAGTAGAGCGCATGGTTTGGAACCAGCTATCCGACGGGGTAGGCTGCCCAGGTCATGAGTTCGAACCTAGGTTGGTTGATAACGGTCCTGTCTTCATACACGTCGCCAGCCCCTGGACTGAGACGGCTAAGGATCCCGGGGACGCCCGCCTTAGACGGCCAGCACCGAGGTTGGACTCCGGCGAAAACAAATACTTCGCGAAAGCAGGGCGCGCTGTAGTCTCGCCGCTGAGTGAGAGCGGGAGCAGGGCGAATAATTTCTTTTTTGGTGTTTTCATCAAAATTGATATTCGCATTTTTGCTTCCTCTCTCCTTTTCATATTTACCAGCTTTGCGCCCGTCTCCTTTTATTCATGCCTTTTGATATCCATATCACCCGATTTTGGTGATATTCTTTACATAGGTGTAGGATAGTGTATAATATAATGCCTCTGCCTGCCACCCACACACTCATGATGGAATTGGTCCAACGCTCTTCCTCCACAAATCATCAAAGTCAATGTTCTGGGACTCAAACAGCTCCCGAATCCTCTTGGCTGCAGCCTCCTGCTTCTCGGGTCCAAAGCCGCCAGGTTGCGTTGCTTCGTACTGCACAATCTCGATCCAGCGATAGAACAGGTCCTCCTTTCCGAGCTCCACAAGTGCATCCCTAAAGGCAAAGACTTGGCGGCGTCGCTCGTCCTCGCTCGAAGCAGTGGGACCTCGTGTGTCGTAGGACATCCAGCCGTAGTCGGGGTGGTGCACCAAAACAAGGCTCTTGAAGGCATCCAAGGCGATCTCCTTCTTATCGACCATACGGTGAGCCAGGATCATGCGCGACCAGTCGAGGTCCCACTGGCCGTTCATGAGGAGGTAGCCAGTCTTTTGCTCTTGGAGCATGGGGGATGTCGCCTGTTGGACGTAGGCAAAGAGGATCTTCTTCGAATCTTCATCGGCGAAAAGGTCCTTGATGACTTGGTCCCATTCCCGGCTGCGGCGCACGTAGATCTCCTTTGCGCGGAAGCCGACCTGCCATCTCCACTGGCAAGGGTTCCCACGAGCCTGTCCGGCGACGAACTCGATAGGCCAGGGCCAGACGAATATAAGGAGGATAAAGTCGACCATCATGGTAAATGCGCGTCTACCAATCTCCCAAGAAATCTCGGACCAAGTTGACTCAGCCGTATTCAATGTCGTCTCATTGTCATGACCAAGGCCAGTCATGATGAGCTTCCAGTACCAGGGGACGATCCAGTACATGCGTAGAACAAAAAGCAAGACGACGACAATGTTCATGCCGACAGGAACCATGAATATCTTGCGCTTTAGGTCGGCGGGCTTGGAGTCAACATGGGTGATGTAGACATGCTTCTCTGAGAGGGAGCTGATGAAGGGCTCCAGGACTTCCGGGGGCCTCTTGAAAGGAGAAGGGGGCGCGCCATCCTTTGGTGAGGAATTGGCGGGTTTTGACTTGGCCGCTCTCTTATTCGGAGCCATATTAGGTGGTTTCTGGCTCTGGACTGGGCGTTGGAGGTTGCAGTTGTTGGAGGTTAAAGAGAGTGTTAGTGTTAAAGAGTTGTGAGATGTGTTGTCTAGAGATGAGCGATGGTGGTCCACAAAAATGTCAGGACAGACCTTGTCATGTCTAACAAGTGTCTCTTGCCCATGCGCGCATCAATTGAGCCGGGCCAAGTTTCAAAAACTGCATACTACATATATGAATAATTATAACCTCAAAACATTTAATTTTGCAATTTTACTTCTTGTTTTGATTAATTCATTGTCATCCATCTAAATCACTTGTCCCCTGTTGGTGTCTTGGCCGTGATGTGGCGGACAATCCCAACGCCGACGCCGCTGGGTGTGGCTGAAAAAAAGTCGGGTCTGCTTCTGCCGATGATCCATTGAATGGCACTCGATTTCGAGATCTGAGCACAACCCACCATCACGCCAAATGTCGAGACAGACTTGCCCCCAGTCTGTCAATCCCTTATCGTGGAAATGTTAAGAGCCCGTGCCTTGCAGGTGAGTCCATCTAGTCTTCTCTCAATTGCCAATTGTCTAATTCAGTTCTAGGGACGCGGTAATTCCTTCGTTTGCGCCTACTGCCGTCTCAAGCTTTCGCCGAGGGAAGCACAGCTCAGAGATCGCCATGCATCAACTTCTATAATATCAGCCGGTGCACCCGAGCTATTACAATGCCATCCTACGCAGTCTCTGGGCGTGCGAGCCCTTTCAACGAGCTCCCCGCTTCACCGGCCGGACGATAAAGGATCCCCTCCCAAGCCGGGAGGTTTCCCGGGAGGCTTCCCGGGAGGGAGTTTTCCTGGAGGATTTGGGGCTGGAGTAGGGTCTTTTGGCTCTTTTGGAGTCTCCAAATCGACATCAGAAGCCGCCAAATCAACCTCGCTTCTCCCTCATGAGCTCGAGGCTCGTAATAGGATGGGGCTCGCCCCCAAGAAGCCGGCACCTGTCGCACAGGTCCCAGAGCCTCCCCAGACAGCCTTGGCAAGTCAGGGTCATGACAAGAGGAATAAGAACAAGAAGCAGATGCGCCAAGACAAGGCTGACAACAGGGCTGAAAACATGGCTGCTCTTACATCGGCTCTTGCAGAGGCTTTCAAGACGGACCGTACCCCCGCTCCAGTGGCGACGCCCAAGGCTTGGTCCAGCAATGAATCTGAAAAGCCAGCTGCGCCAGCTGCTCCGGCTGCTCCAGCTACGCCTACCTGGGGGGCTTTCAGCTCTCGCAAGGTTGACACGCAATTGCCAAGTCGCGAACCACAGTCACAAGCCAAGCCTGAGAAGCAATTGCACAAAGCACCTGTAACGCCTCAGAGGCCTACCGGGGACGCCTGGGGGGATATGAAGCGTGCCGCGCGAACGACAAGCGACAGCGTCGAGGAGCAAGGTGACGATTTCTGGGATGCACTCGAGACCAGAGTCAGTGGCTTCCGTGGAAAGCCTGGCACTACCTCTGAATCTGGTAGTCAGCAGGTTCCGTCTGGTGCAATCCAAGATTTCTGGACCCAGGATCTTCAACCGCCGCAGGAGCAGCAACCGAGGCGCAAGTCTCGTTTCGAGGCCGAGGATGAGGTTGATGATCGACGAGGTAAGAAGGGCAAGCGCCCTAAGAATACGCGACGGCACAATGAAGAAGACGATGAGGACTGGGATGAGGATTCCATTCGTCGATGGGAGTCGAGGCAGCGCAAGAAGGCTGACAAGGACGCCAAGAAGCGTCTTGAGGCAGAGGCCGATCATGCGCCAGTGCCCATCTTCCTCCCTGAGTACATCAGCGTGGCCAACCTGGCCCAGGCGCTACAGATTCGGAATGCAGACTTTCTGCATGATCTCGAGACCATGGGCTTTGAGGAACTCACCAACGACACCATCATGACTGGTGACACGGCAGCTCTTGTTGCTCAGGAGTATGGATTTGATCCCACCGTTGACACTGGTTCTCAGCGAGATCTACGACCTCGGCCTGCGGCAGAGGATCCATCCTCGTTGCCCAGTCGCCCTCCTGTGGTCACCATCATGGGTCATGTCGACCACGGAAAGACAACTCTCCTGGACTGGCTACGCAAGTCGTCAATCGCTGCTCAGGAACATGGCGGTATCACACAGCACATCGGTGCCTTCGTGGTGCAGATGTCATCTGGAAAGCAAATCACATTCCTCGACACTCCAGGTCACGCAGCCTTCTTGTCCATGCGTCAACGAGGTGCCAACGTTACTGATATCGTTGTTCTGGTTGTGGCCGCCGACGATAGTGTCATGCCTCAGACGATAGAGGCCTTGAAGCACGCTTCAGCTGCCAAGGTCCCTATTATTGTCGCCATCAACAAGATAGATAAGGAGGACGCTCGAGTTGAGCAGGTCAAGCTCGATCTCTCCCGCAATGGGGTTGAGCTTGAGGACTTCGGAGGTGATGTTCAGGTTGTCCCAGTCAGTGGCAAAACCGGCAAGGGCATGGAAGACCTTGAGGAGAACATTGTCACCCTGTCCGAAATCCTCGACGTTCGCGCAGAGACGGACGGCATGGCTGAAGGCTGGATACTCGAGTCCAGTGTAAAGCCTACTGGCAAGGTCGCCTCTGTGCTCGTCAAGCGAGGAACCTTGCGTCTTGGCGACTACATTGTCGCCGGTAAGACTTGGGCCAAGGTTCGTGGCCTTCGCAACGAAGCTGGCGCTGAGATCCCTGAAGCACCGCCTGGAACCCCTGTCCAGGTCCTCGGTTGGCGTGACCTTCCTGAGGCTGGTGAGCAAGTCATTCAGGCCCCTGACGAGAGCAAGGCCAAGACGGCAGTTGAATATCGTCAAGAGATGGCCGAGAGAGAGGAGAGCTCACAACAGCTCGCTGAGCAGGAGCATCGCCAACGTGAGAAGGCCGCAGCGGAGGAGGCTGCAGAGGCTGAAGGCGCCGAGGCGGACGGTGAGGCGGATCACAGCACGTCGGAGCCTGGCATCACGTACCAGAACTTCATCGTCAAGGCCGATGTGGCCGGCTCGGTGGAGGCGGTATGCGGCACCGTGCAGGAGCTGGGCAACAATGAAGTCCAGTCCAAGATCCTGCGATCCTCTGTCGGCCTCATCTCCGAGTACGACGTCGACCACGCGGCCGCGTCCAAGAGCATCATAATCAACTTCAACAACACGGTCCTCCCCCACATCCGCCACCGCGCAGACGAGGCGGGAGTGCGCATCATCGACCAGAGCGTCATCTACCATGTGGTGGACGACGTCAAGGCCGCCCTCTCGGACCTCCTGCCCTACAACATCTCACACAAGGTCCTGGGCGAGGCCGACGTGCTGCAGCTGTTTACCATCAACATCAAGAAGCGTGTGCAGAAGACCATTGCCGGCTGCAAGATTCGTAACGGGTCCATCAAACGTACCTCGATGGTCAAGGTGATCCGAGCCGGCGAGGTCGTTTATGAAGGTGAGTTTCTGCCCCTATTAGGCCCCCTTTTTCTTCGTCTTGTCTTCTAGGAAGACCCAACTTGGAGTATTTGTTCTGTGCTAACTCATTTTCAGGCAAAATCGACACGCTCAAACACGTCAAGAAGGATGTCATGGAGATGGGCAAGGGTACCGAGTGTGGTATCGGCTTCGAAGGCTTCCAAGACCTCCAGATGGATGATCAGATCCAGACATACGAGGTCCTCAAGGAGAAGCGCACGTTGTAAGAACAAGAGTGTAAAAAAAGAAAAGTGTACGAAATCAGAAAAGTAGAGACTCTTCCCTAGGGGAAGGGGATGTGTATGAATAGTTTAAATGAAGCATGGTCTGATGAAGGGAATAAGGGTGGTCATGTATGAAAAAGGGGGGGAGTATGGATGGGGGCGATATATATCAACAATCTCAATATTTATGTAAAGATGTCGAGATTAATAGATCATGATTCATATTTCCAACTTTTTTACCTACATTCTCATGCTATCGTAAATCAAGTTGAGAATGGACTTTGTTTTGTTATCTCATCGAGCCCCCTTTTCTTTCAGACCTCCCTATATCACCGCCTGTACGGCGCCCCAACGGCATTTGATGAAAATGTCCTCGTGGTAACTGTAGCTTGAGACCGCTCCTTCTCCAACTTGGCCAAGCCAATACGATCCGTCACGGGGGTGGCCTCAATGATATTGTCAAATTCATCATCCTCATCTTCATCACTATCGCCATTGTCCGAGTCTGGCTGCACATCCGTAGCAGGCTTGAACTTCTGCTGCTGCTGATGCGGGTTGGGAATGGTGGCAGGCTTCTTATCGTCTTCCTGATTCGGGTTTGTAAAGGTCTTGGAGGCGAGGACCTTACGACGGATCTCAGCCATTGCATCTTCGTCATCCGAGTCGTCGGATATTGCATAGCGGTCCTTTTCTTCCTCCTCTTCTTGTACGATCGGCTTCTGTGGTTTCTTGCCCAGATATATCCCATCTACGCTGTCCTCGTCATCCTTGTCAGAGCCCTCCTCCTCATCATCATCATCCTCTTCATCGGAAGAGTCCATACGTCTCCGGTTGGTGTTTCCGCTGGCCCAGATATCGTCGTTACCCTCTTCCCTGCTTTCGGTATACTCCCTCTCCAGCTGCTCCATCCACTCCTCCTCGGTCTTCTTCACGCTGGCCTCGTCGGTACATGCGGCATAGCGCTTGAGCAGGCTAGAGTTGATTTCGAGGAATGACGGTCCGTACGAAAAGGGCTCTAGGATCTGTTCCGCCCAGTCTGCATGCCCACAGATATAGAAAGCTGCCGCGAGAGCCTCTACACAGTTCAGACGCCAGGGCTTGCCGTAGTTGACGGTATTCGCGGCGACGAGGTACGGCAGCAAGCGCTCACACTTTCCTCCAACCTTGTTCCACTGAACCTCCTGCGTCCTTGCCCAAGAGCACTCAACAACGGCAGCGCCATACTGGTCCATGAGCTCGCGGTCGGCGGGGGAGACGACGTGTTTGCCGTTGGGTGTGATGATGACGCCGTTGTGGCGCTGACCGAGGTGGAGGTCGCGCATCATGCCGAGCTTCATGAGCTTCTTTCCCGAGCACCTCTTGGGGTCGCAGTGACCGAGGTCCCAGCAGGCGGCCTTGAAGGCTGGGCGGCGTGATGAAGGGCCGTCTTCGTCGCCGTCATTGTTGCGGGGTGCTCGAGGGCGCGGGGGGCCATGACCTCCCTTTTTGCCCTTGGAGTTGAAGTCTTTCTTGTGACGGACCATGATCAAGTTGATAGGCTAGTAGTAGCGTTTGCGCAGTTGATAGCTTGAGGTCGCCGTTGGGTGCTAGTCAAAGTTAAGAATGGATGGATGTTGTGACGATATTTAATTTTTTTTTACTTTCCCCAAGAATCTCTAATAGGTAGTTAGGTTTGACCTCTAGAAACATGGCGGGGTTCAATGGAGGGGCAAATAGTGGAGGGTAATGGGCTGCAGAACGTCAGGGGTCCCTAGCACGGGAAGCTCTTTCAGCGCCAAGGTCCCTGGAAGCCCGCTGTAACCGGAACCTACGCATCAATTATCGGAACGGAACATTCAACCCACCGATGCCTTGCAGCCACTCTCCGCTCTCCACTCTAGTTCCGGTGGAAAGCCAGCCACAGTGCCACGTTCTCAGCTCATCATGTCCATCCACGGTCCAGGTCCACGTTGGGTGCCTCTTTAGCGCAAGCTGTCAGTCTCGATAACCCCCTTGTTTGTTGGCTTCAAGTCGGGGTTGACTCGAGTCCTGCAACCACGTCGACAGTTACAGTTACAGGCTCCAGCGACGGTAACGGGGTCTGTTCGTTCCCTTGATACCACTCCTTCAACTTCAGGCTTCCATTCCAACAGCCTGATCCACATCCCCTCGACCTCGAGCTCTATACATACCCTGCCTTCCTCCCCGCCGCCCGCTTCCACCCGCCTTACGACCAGCTCACGCTCGTATTCGAATTGTGTTGTACCGTCCGGCCAGCGCGCGCAACTCGATCGGCCTTCTCTAATAGCTTCCGCTTATATCGCTTATTCAACACTAGCCGTGTACGTGTACCATGGAGGCCGCCTCTGCTCGCGCCGGGGCTCGCGACCGTTGGGGTGAATATGCTGGCTCTGGCCGCACTCCCTCACAGCTGCAGCGCTTTATCCAGGCGGCCTGCAGTCCCGAGAACTACGAGCCCAATCTCGCCCTCAACCTCGAGATCTCAGACCTGATCAACTCCAAAAAGGGTAGTGCTCCCCGTGAGGCCGCCACTGCCATTGTCGGATACATCAACAACCGCAACCCCAACGTTGCCCTGCTGGCCCTCGGCCTGCTCGATATCTGCGTCAAGAACTGCGGATACCCCTTCCATCTGCAGATCGGCACCAAAGAGTTCCTCAATGAGCTTGTCAGGAGGTTTCCGGAGCGGCCCCCGATTCGGCCGACCCGTGTACAGGCCAAGATTCTCGAGGCGATTGAAGAGTGGCGAGGAACGATATGTGAGACGAGTCGATACAAGGAGGATTTGGGCTTCATCAGGGATATGCACCGGTTGCTGAGTTATAAGGGTTATGTCTTTCCAGAAGTGCGGAGAGAAGACGCTGCTGTTCTTAACCCCAGTGATGTAAGTGTCCAATTGCTCAAATCAGTTCTATCCCGTGCTCATCTTGTCTATTAGAATTTAAAATCCGCCGAGGAAATGGAAGAGGAGGAACGCGAGGCGCAATCGGCCAAGCTTCAAGAGCTCATTCGCCGTGGAACCCCTGAGGACCTCCAAGAGGCCAACCGTCTCATGAAGATCATGGCAGGTTACGATACGCGATCCAAGACAGACTACCGCGCAAAGGCCGCTGAGGAGGTTGGTAAGATCCAAGCCAAGGCGCGGTTATTGGAGGAGCGGCTGGAGGCCTTCCAGGAGGGCGATAAGATGGAGGATGGCGATGTCTTTAGCGAGTTGGCGGCTGCCCTGCAGAGCGCCCAACCCAAGATCCAGAAGATGTGTGAGGAAGAGTCGGACGACCACGAGGCCGTCGCCAAACTCTTGGAGATTAATGACAGCATACATCGGACGGTGGAGCGGTATAAGTTGATGAAGAAGGGCGACATCGCGGGTGCGGCCAAGGTTGCTGCTGGCGCTCCTCCTCCCTCATCCACTTCAGGGGCTGCGGCAGCTTCATCGAGTGCGGCCAATGAGCTATCACTCATCGACTTTGATGGCGACGCGTCCAATGCCAATGGCGCCCAGTCGAGCAGCTCCCCTGCGCCAGCCTCTGGTTCCGCGGGTATCGAGAATGATCTTCTTGGACTGGATATTGGAGGAGATTCGGGCAGCTTTGGACAGGGCGGCGGTATCGCTCTCGGATTCGGCGCAAATCAGAGTAAGTGTCCAGCTCAGAACGGCGATAATGCATTACATCAGATCGCTAACCATCACCTTAGACATCCCCGGTCCTGCTCTGCTCTCCTCCCTGACCCAGGACAACTCGGCCAAGGGTCCCGTCTCAACACCAACTCCTCCCCCCTTCTCTCAATTCGCCTCCTTCTCACAGCCCGTGTCTCAGTCAGCTACACCACAGCCCTCTCTACTTCAGCAATCTGCCCACGCGCCTCCACCCCAGCCCGCCTCTGATCCTTTTGCTTCCCTCAGCAGTGGCCTCTCCAGCTCTCAACGGGCTTCTCCCGCGCCACCGCAGGCTCCAGCCGCCTCCAATGACGATGACGAATGGAGCTTCTCTTCGGCGCTGCCTCCTGAGCCCGCTAAGCCCAAGGAGCATCAGGCAACCGTCAGCAACACGAACCTCCGTATCGAGCTTCGTGCCACCCGGTCACCTGCTGCCGCTAATGCCATTAATATCGTATTTGCCTTTTCCAACAACGTAGCCCAACCCATTAGCGAGCTTCACTTCCAGCTTGCCGTGACCAAGGTATGTGTACTCTTATCGCCCCTCCAGAACGCCAGGCTAACCTGAAATTAGGGCTACGAGCTTCAACTTAAGCCTCAGACCGGGCGTGACCTCGCCCCTAAGCAGGCCCGAGGCATCACTCAAGAAGTCCAGGTCTGGCACGCAGGCAACCACGCCCAAAAGGTCACCTCGGCCAAGCTCCGATGGCGGGCCTCTTACAAGGTCGGCGACCAGCAGTCCAACGAGATGGGTGAGGTTTCCGAGTTTACTCTTGCATGAGGGGGAGCTTTTTTCTTGAGAGTTGAACAGATGGATTGGAGACGTTGAAATAGCAGAAGGGGATTACAGAGAGCAATAGGAGGAGTGATTGGTTTACCTTGGTATTGAATCATGAGAGAGGATGAGCATAGGACAGAGAAGAGAAAAAAGCGACTTGGCGGATGCATGTGCTTGCAAAGAAGGCTCTTGTTGTCTCTTTTTGTGTGTGTGCTGTGAGGCCTGATATATCACAAGTTATTTATCTAGGTAGCCAAGATACTTGAAGAGGAGTCCAATAGTGCCAACTAGAAGAAGTTGGTTGATTTATTGGTCGTATAAACTGTATCGATTTAGTTATCCAAACGCGCAAGAGGAGCACCATGAGCTTCACAACATGCTTCAATGCCAACTATTGTCGTCTTGTCATCTTCACATTCATTCAACTCAACGCCTACTCTAAACATGTCTGTCTAGCCCCTGTGAATGAGCCTCATCGCTTGGGAGACTGTGGCTCATTGTTGACGCCTCATCGCCTGTTAATTCGTCCTTCTTCCAAAAGGAACCTGAACCCATCCCTTCTAAGATCCCCGATCCCTTTCTTCACTTCGTGCCTTCTTGCCATGTTGCATCGATCCATCCACAACCCAGTGAACGCCGTGATTCCGAGACCTGGTAGGTTTTCCCCTTCATACATGCGAAATTCCACACGCGCCGATTCTCCAACAGTTCAAAAAAAAACACGAAAGAAAAGAAAAAAAGAGGAGGCCATGCCGGGCCAGCCATGCTTCGCAAAGCAGAAATAGTAAAAACAAAGAAAAGAAAAGAAGGCGGAATCAAGTCTGAAGTGAAGTATCGAGGATGCCTGTACATTATGAGCAGGGTGTGTGTATGCTCAGCACGGCAGCGAGCCAAGGCCAAGGCCTTTTCATTAAGGCCGCGCCTTCAAGGTGAGAAGCTATGTAGCTTCGTCGTTGCCTAAGTCGTTTGGGACCATATTCCATGCCCTCTAAGCGCCCAATTCGCTGACGGCGAATGAGGGAGTGGTCGGGTTCAGTGAGTAGCCGTGGGTCGGGGTCTTAGCCAGCTGCGCCATGCTCTCACGCTCAGCCTTTTCGCGTTCGCGCTGCGCCTTTTCCTGCTTAGTGATGCGAGGCTTTCGTGTAACTGAGCCTCCGCGAGATCCAGGACCGCCTCCACGGCCACTGCCAGCGCCGCCTCGAGTTGCCGCTCCTCTGCCGCCACCTCGGCTGCCTCGTCCACCGCGACCACGCTTGGGAGGACCTTCATGACTGTGATTTGTTAGTAACTGGTCAATATTAACTGCTCTTGGAAATACGTACCCAGCTGCGGGCTTCTCAACCTCGGGCACCAGGGGTCCAGAGTAGACAAAGAATCCGTCACGGCTGGCTGCCGCCTGGGCCTCCCACAGAAGCTCCGAGTCGTCCACAAAGTCGTCATCAACGTCGTACTGATCCTCCTTGAAGTTGCGCTTCTTCTTAGGCTTGGCCTGGGCGTCGGGGCCGCTGGTGCCACCGTTGTCGGGGTTGCTAGCCTCGGCGTCGGAGAGATCAACGGACATTTCATCACCCGATTCGCGGCCAGATTCCGCCTTTTCCAGGGAGGCGGCTGCAGCAGCAATTCGAGCCTTGCGATCCCGGTTGGCCGCCAGGCGAGGGTGGAGCGCGTCCCATCCGTATCGATCCTCAGCCATGCGCATAAAGTTGACATAACGATTTGTCTCTCCAGCCTGGATTGGGACGCTGAGAACAATGGTTGGGGCCTGGAGTTCCTCCCCAGGCTTGGCTCGCCCAAAGTCGAGAATAGACCGGCCTTCGCTCTCCTGCATGTCGTCGAGGTTGTCGGTCTTGGGAGTTGAAACTCCGGTATGCGGCTTCTGCTTCGGAGATGATCGCTTGATAGGGCCGTTGGAGATGGTAGTAAAATTAGACTCTTTAATAACTGGGCGCTGGACAGGTGGCGGTGGTGGAGGCGGGTCCTTCTTAGCCTCCTGGGCAAGTGATCGTGATGATGGTGTAGGTGTAGAAATTACTTGGGGTTGTTCCTTTGAGGGAGATGATGGTTGTGAGGGCTCTTGTGCTTGGAAACGGGGCTGATTCGAAGCCGGCTGGAATGAGGTACGAGAATCACCGCCGCCAAGTAAACTTGCAATCGTTGGGGAGCGGTTTGGCATTTGAGAAGGAGCTCGAGGAGAACCAGAAGCAGATCCGAATGGGTTATGAGAAACCATTGTCTCCCGAACGGGATCGTAATTTCCACGGATAGGGTCGTAACTTTGGCCGCTGGTGCGAACAGGCATAGAAGTAGAATTGTTTGATTGGGGCTGTGGCTGTGGTTGGGACGACGGTCGCTCGGCCGGAGGATCCGAATTCAAAATGCTCTGCATAGAGCCGAAGTGCTCTCGTTTGGGAATCTTGGGCGAATAGCGCTGGTCGGTCTGGTGAGACGAAGCCGGTTGCTGGTGATGTTGAACGGGTGATGAGGCTGACACGTTTGAGACATCCGAAACACGTGGCTGGCGGGAAACAGAAGATGCGGATGCGGCGGCGGCGGCGGCCAGGGACTTTGAATCGGCAGCAATCTCGTTGTCGGCATCGGCAGGCGCAATCTTGCGTTTGCGCTGCATTGGGGGTGCATTGGGATCGCGCGGCTTGCGAGGCTTACGAGCAGCCTTGGCCACTTCGTTACCATCCGAGTTTCTAGGTTTCACAATGGTTCCGGGCTTGCGGCCGGGTTTCTTTCTCGGGACACCTGCAGCCGTCAATTGCACCCACTGGTTGTCGACCAGAGCGTATCTCCTGGGAGGTCCGGTGCCCGATTGAGGCGGCAAGGGAAGAGGGGGTCGGCCTTGTCCATGATTCCGACCAATGTGTTGGTATTGTCCATCGCTTGAAACTACCACGATCTCGTCATATTCTTGGGGGACGCGACTATCCGTAGCTTGTCGCGATGGAGAGCCAGGCTCTGAGAGGGAGCCCGAGGGCGGCGATGACAGCTCGCCGGCTGACGAGTCGTATCGCGACATGGACGTGTCGGCAGCTGTCGCGGCCATGCCGAGGCAAGGATGGGAAACGAACGACCTTTAATAGTCCAGGATCTTGAAATCGTCTAGAACCTGAATGCACCGCGTGCTGATGTTGAAAAGGCTCCTGCAATGGTGGGGAGCAAAAAGAGAAGAAAAAAGTGGTTATTACCCGTGTAGGAAATAAGTACCACGCATGCGCTGCAAAGAGGAAATCGAACAAGGCGTTGGGTCGCGCGCAAACGGACAAGGCTGTGATTCAAACAAAACCACCAAAGGTTGATTGAAAAGGCGGCGAATAGCGGTGGGCGGAGCGTGGGTAGCTACGGTACGTGGTACAGTACACGCTAGGTCGCGCGGAGCTGCACCAAAAGGTCGGGTACAGGTACAGGGACAGCGAATAGAATTGCTTCCAAGGTTGGGTGCGCGGGTCTCGCCAGAAACTGGTTGCAGGCGGGAGAAAAAAAAAAGCGTGACGGAGCGTAACGGAGCGAAACGGGCTGTGAGTGGCCAGAAGCGGCAGGCGGGTGCGGGCGGTGGAGCTGTCCGGATCTCTGAATAGCCTCACGACGTTGAGTTGGGCAACGACCAAAACGGACGATGGAGGTTGCGCGGGCGAAAAGGGGGGTCGGACGCGGGGGAGGAATCGTTTCGAGGTGGGCGAGTGATGCTGCAGCACCGGGCGCAACAGATGATGGTGATTCCGTGATAATTACGATAGGCAAAGGATGTCGAATTGATGAATTTGAGCAAATCCCATGTGTCGTCGTTGGGGAAAAATGGCGGGTGGTGGTAGATTGCGGGTTGAGAGAGGAAGAAGGAGAAGGAAAAAGGGAGGAGAAATGAGATGGGGATGGCTACCTTTTTTTTTTTTCGGGGCGACAACATTTCTTATTTTTCTGGCGGGAAGGAGAAAAACGGGGCAGACCAACAGCTTCTACAAGAGAGCAGCTAACTTTGAATGCTACGACTCCGGCACGACACGACGCACGAGGGGAAACGAGGGGGCGGACCAGCATCATCTGGCAACAAGGGAAATTCCATTATTAAACGCCGATTAGACCAACCGAGGGTGCCCTCATGAGACTAACAGACAGTCATCAGTCTGGGCAGGACAGGACAGGACTGGACTGGGCGTGGACAACAACAACACCATAGGCCGGCCGCCACGGGCATGCCGCAGTCATTCGGACCAAACCACCACAAGGGGGGGCGAGACCAGGCAGGAAATCACTTTGATACGGCTTCGGATGCGAGGGAATTCGTCACCAAAAGCCTCGAAACGGGGGGGAGTAGTAGCTCAAGGCCCGGGGGGGCGTCGGTCAAGTAATTGGGATGGGGTCAAGACCTCAATCAAGAGAGCAACAGGACACGATGGGCAGCCGGGCTAGGCGGGAAAAGGCGAGACGAGCCAGAGGGAAAACCGAAAGACGAGACGGCACGCAATGCTTTCTCAACGGGACCTGATAGAGAAAACACTCTCAGAGACAGAGACGGGCTTTGACGCACGGATAGAGGTACAAGAGGTACGAGCCGGTGCAGAGCCAAGCCCTCCCACCTCAGATTCCCAAGCGTCCATGTGCAACATCGGAGGGGGAAAGACCAGGGGGCCCAAGGGGACCAGCAGCCTTCTGCGAGCTGTGGGTGAACGCAGGTCAGCGGTCTAGCGTGGGGAAACACCAGGAATAAATCACCTCGCAAGTACCTTTTTGTATCCCGGGACGTGCTGCCACCTCCAAACCGTGGCAGCACGAGGGTGGGTACTTGTACCTTGCGCCTGTCTGTGACTGTGACCCTTCTTCTTTCGTGTTCCCTCCGGGGTCAGCCTTTCAATGAACCCACCCGCCGGGGCCCCCCCCTGCAGCGCACCTTTTCGCTTGTGGGCTTGGGATTGAAAAAAAGCAGTGGGTGGGTGGACCCGTCTCGTCCGGGAACCAAACGTTGAACCAAGCTTAGGCGCGCTACGTCGACAAGGATTTAACGCGGCTGCAGCCACTCAGCCACATGTTTGTTTTTTGCGGAAAAGTCATTTGTGGCTGTGAGGTCCAGTTTTCCTGTCTAAACCGTAATGCAAGGTGAGCTGGCAAACAGCGAGTTCAAAAATACAAATTCTCTTTTGTATCGTATGTTTGAAAAACTCACACTGCTAATTCCTCTCCGCATTTGTTATGTGAGAAAATCACCTGTCCCTGCCGTCGCTTGCTGATTGACCACGCCCATGCAGGGGTTTACAGCACCCAATCGGCACTTTTCGCATATGTATCAGGTGCCCCGTGCTTCCCTGACCAGCGAGATCTTATCTGTTGCGCGACCAAGGGGGGCTGTCGGATAAAAAGCAAAAGCTCTGGGCGTAATGAAAAAAGCAAAGGACAACAAATGGCCTTGGACGGTGCCGATACTAATAGCTCGAGTAATGTCTTTGAATCAGGAAATTACGTTCCACATGCCTGGGTGATTAAGGTTCCCCCACGGGCCACACCAATTACTCAAATTTCGTAACTGGAAACAGTGAGAAAGTATATTGATCTGCCAAGGTGTTTAATATATTCTTCCAGGGCATAATTATACACCCCATATAGAATTTTCAATCTTTTCAACCCAATATTGCGGCGGAACATTTTCAACCCAATGTGCACAGTATTGAAATTGCCAGCCGCGCACGGGTTCTGGAATTTTCAAAAGAAGACGGATCGATCGGCGCTAATGCACCCACCCCAGCACCAATCTGTGGCGGTGCAACATGCTTCAGTCCGGGGCTTGCTATTTTAATCCCCATTTAAAGTAATTCTAGCATCCAAAGAAAAGGCAATATTCGCGAACTACGTTACACGTTATTTATTCCTTTCATCAGATCCATATCCATCATCCAGCTTCTGGTTGTCCTTTGAGTTGTGTGCTGCCATTTTCATCCGCTCGTAAGGATGGCGGCTTACTAAATTGGGACTCGCGTTTCAGAGCCCAAACCTTGACCACGATAATTCCAGCTCCGTTTTACCGTCTCATATCGCATGACATTCGGCGAATAATGATGTGAGAAACACCCAACCCGCTCAAACAGGCAGCTCCGAGTGCATTTTTGCGCTCAAATCATGCTCATCGTGTCCCCCGAGAGCCGCCTCTCCCGTGCTATTCCTGCCTGCAAGTTTCGTTGCTCCTTTGGAATTCTCCAATCTCATAATTTCACGTGGCACTCAGCGCGGATAATCCGCCCAAACACTTTCAAAATGTGGGGTCGCGCCAGTCCGTGCCCCACTCTAGATTCTCCGCGGCGCCTCCACAGAAAAAAGACGTCAAGGCAAGGTTAGGATTGTTAAGCTTGGCTTCTGCGACCTGACAAAGACTGCACAACACCATGGATCCCACACTCCTAATCGGCGATATCGTCGAGCGCGACTCTGGTGTCAAGAAGCCTGTCGAGTTCTCCGATCAACCCATCTCATCCACCGGCTTCCCCCAACACAAACGACGATGGAGGTCGTCTGCCTTCAAACAGCAGCGCGCCGCCGAGGCAGCCGGCCTGACACCCAGTGCCCGGTCAAAGCCCCAGAACCAGCCTGAGGCGAATAAATCGCAAGATTCGAGCACGAATATGGGCTTCGAGGAGGTTGAGAAGAAGCGCATCGATCAGGAGAACCGTCAGAAGCTCGCCAGCATGAGCCCCGCCGAGATCGCCCAGGCGCAAAATGATATCATGAACGGACTGAATCCTGCTCTCATCCAACGGCTATTACAGCGAGCCAATATCGATGAGCCGACCGGCCCGTCACCGTTCGATCCCCCGCCATCCGAATCACCACAGGCGCCTGAGCCTCCACCCGAGATCAAGATTGAGGATACGTCCAAGACCACAGCAACACCTGCTACAGAAGATACGGCACAAGACGCAAAAGCTGCAAAGGAGCAAGCCTCTGAAAACAAGGCATCTGCATCACCCGCTGTCTCGACAAAGAAGATTGCAGACGACTACGATGAGGACCAAGCCCCGACCCAGATACCCCCCGATATTTTCCCAATCACCGATCTGCCCAAGTCGGTTCACTTCCCAGCTCCTCCAAGCCTTCCTGATGTCGACCCTTCCGACCCCGACTTTATGGCCAAACTGCATGAAAAGTACTTCCCTAACCTCCCAGCCGATCCAAGCAAGCTTGCCTGGATGGCTCCTATTCCCACCCAGGACAGCCCAGCGGACAAAGACTCTTCATATTACCCACATCCTGAAATTGCGATATCGGCTTTCCGATTTGACTTTCGGGGTCGATTCTTATCCCCACGGGTCAGTCGATCTATTCCCTCATCAAAGGGTCTACATCATCACGGAGAAGCCCCAGAGGCTGCAGGATACACCATTGCGGAGCTGGCACGGCTTGCCAGAAGTGCAGTCCCAGCACAAAGATGCATGGCATTCCAGACACTTGGAAGAATTCTGTACCGGCTTGGAAATGGAGAGTGGGGAAAGTCTGCAGACGATCCCATCGCCATGGGAGTGTGGGCCTCAGTTAAGCAGGGCCGGGTATTGCAGACTCTGATGGAGGCGGCTATGGGTGAGGGCGGCCACAGAGGCAGCCGCGCATATGCAACCGAAGCTCTCTGGCTTTTTGAAAAGGGTGGATGGAAAGATAAGTACAAGGGAGTATGAACGGACAGGCGCATGAAGAAGGTGGCTTATAATTCACGGGCGACAGTTTCCAGTTTGCATGGACAGGCACATACCCCTTGCAGCTAGTAATTATCCAAGAGATGGACATGTCGTATAAAGCACCAAAAGTGTACATGACAGATTACGCAAGCCACGTGATTGGAGGAATTCACGATGTCAATGGCTCGTTGGTTGAGCAAAATAGCGGGAGAATTGATGTCAGGGGCTGCATGCTTGGTTGAGCAATGGAGGGCTTGACTGGTGCCACGTAGCAATGATACATGACAATGAAATCTAGAAAGGCGTCCACTGTGTGATGGCATTTGTTTGTGTCGAGGGATGATCACGGGGCTCGAGGCGTAGAGAAATGAGAGTTGGGCCGTCAGAAGCCAACCACTTATTTGCCCGTAGATATTAACCGAGTTGTGAGAAATGATAACAGGGTTGCGTAGACGTACCAATTCAAAATCTCGTATACTTTTCCTTCGAGTTTAGTTGGCCGTGGAAGAGTAGACAAAGACTGGTCAGAGTCTTTCAGCCACACTGCAAGGGGAGTAAGCACTGGTAATAAATAGCCCATTATGTGAGAGGGCGAAAGCGTGGTGACGTGATGCACGCAATGAATCGTGTGGGAAGAATCTGAGCTGAGAATGAGTCGTGAGGATAAGCCCGAGAAGGTCATTACTATCTTTTTTAAAAATGTGCTTTTTAAAATTTTAAAGTACGGAATCAAAGTATCCGTTCTGTTCCGGTTATCAATAGTTTTCGGAGATGCTGTATTAATTGTTGATCCAACTTTTGTTAGTTATGGCTTGAAGCACATCCGAGTATCAAGGATCAGGCATCAATTGAGATGAGATGCTCAAAATGGACACCCCGAAAGAGGCCTCAAAGCGCCGACTGATACCCACTCAATAAATCTGGGGCATGTGCCCTCCCTGTAAGGGCCACCTGAAGTCCAGTTCGTTCGTTCGTTTGTTCTTCTGTAGAGGTTGCAGCGCAGTTGTGGAGAAGAGATCCATCCATTGAAGTGCCGAGGCTGAGTCAAGAAGCGACGGCGGTGGGAAAGGAGAGACCACGCCTCGAGTCCTGAAAGGTTGGGTTGGGTTGTTGTCGGGGTAGTGTGGCGGGTGTGGCTTGTGTGGGACAAGACAGGCAGTCTTTTTTTGAGTGTGAGCGTACCCGTGCAGGGGGTAAAAAGGGTAAAGCAAAAAAAAAAAAAAAGGATAGGAAAAAAAAACATATTTCGCCTGGTGGCCACGCCCGCCTTCTACCTCCTCCTCCTCCTCTTCTTGTTTCCCTTCAGCCCAAAACATCACGGCCCTGCCGCGCCAATTCCTCCCTCCCCTCCCCTTGGGTGACTTGCCGTCGTCTTCTCTTCATCTCCCTCCCGGCATCAAATCTGTTCTTGTCGTCTTTTTTGTCTACTCTGTTCGCTCGCAGGTTCAGGCTTCGCTTTGCTACGCAATCGCATTCCACGCTTGTGACGCACCCGCTGCCTCTTCCCCCGCCGCTGTCGCCGCCCTTTGTTGTGTTGTGTTCGCGACGACACTCAAAAACACCCGACGCCCGACAACATACATCTTTCTTCTTGCTTCCGCGAATCACCGCTGCTGCTGCTGCTGCAGTTCTCCCGTAATCGCTCTACAAACTTTCAGGCGGCAACAACTTTTGGTCTGCTCTTTGCTGCGCAGAACCCAACCCGACGTTGTCCTTTTAGCTTTTTCGCTCCGTGCTGCTCGCCCAATCCCAACGGTACTCCAGCCCAAGCAAGCTTCGCCCCACGATTGCGATCAAAACCTCGGTGCCCTCCCGCGACTACAAGAACCTCGACAAAGAGAGAGTGTGTCAAGCAACATCTCCTCCCTCTCCCCCGACAAGACATTTGATCAACCGGCCACAAGACCCCGCAAGACACGAGACACTGTGACTTTGACTAGCCATGGCGTCTCCGCTGCAGTTTGCCTTTCGAACCCAGAAGACCATCGGCGTCTTTGACGCTGCGCCCGTCTACGAGCCTCTCGCTGGGTTCACCAAGCCCGAGGGCAACCTCCGGTGCTGTGCCTACTCTCCCTGTGGCCGCTTCTTCGGCTGGGCCTCCCCCGAGGCCGTCACCGTCGTCGATGCCTCCACTGGCTCGCAGGTCCTCTCTCTACCCATCCTGAACGTCTATGAACTCGGCTTCTCTCCTCGTGGCACCTTTGTCATCACTTGGGAGCGCCCTGCCAAGGACGAGAACGGTGATGCGACCAAGAACCTTAAGGTCTGGCGTGTCGTAGAGGAAGGCGTCGACGCCGCTGACAAGCAGCCCCTCGGCCGCTTCGTCCAGAAGCAACAGGGAGGCTGGAATCTCCAGTACACGGCTGATGAGAAGTACTGCGCTCGCCTCGTCACCAACGAGGTGCAGTTCTACGAGAGCCACGACCTCGTCAAGGTCTGGAACAAGCTCCGAGTTGAGGGGGCTGCTAACTTCGCCCTCGCTCCCGGTAGCCAGAACCATGCCGTCGCAGTCTTTGTTCCCGAGCGCAAGGTGAGCTGATACTGACTACACCGCTAGATACCCTACTAACATTTCCCCAGGGTCAACCCGCTGCCGTCAAAGTCTTCAACGTCCCTCTGTTCAACAACCCCATCTCTCAGAAGACTTTCTTCAAGGGTGACAAGGTCCAACTGAAGTGGAACAAGCACGGCTCCAGCCTCCTGGTGCTGGCACAGACCGATGTCGACCGCTCCGGCAAGAGCTACTACGGCGAGACGACGCTGTATCTGCTCAGCACCACCGGCGCTTTCGACGCTCGCGTGTCCTTGGACAAGGACGGCCCTATCCACGATGTGTCGTGGTCGCCAAACTCGAAAGAGTTTGGTGTTGTGTATGGCTACATGCCGGCCAAGGCCACCATCTTCAACCACCGGGCCGTTGCGACGCACTCCTTCCCGATCAGCCCCCGAAACACCATTACATTCTCGCCGACCGGTCGATTTGTTCTGGTTGCAGGTTTCGGCAACCTTGCTGGTCAGATTGATGTGTATGATCTCGAGAAGGACTTCCGCAAGATCACCACCATTGAGAGCGGAAACCCCAGCGTGTGCGAGTGGAGTCCTGACAGCCGTTACATCATGACGGCCACGACCTCGCCACGGCTGCGCGTTGACAACGGTGTCAAGCTGTGGCACGTCAGTGGTGGCATCATGTACCACGAGGACATGGTCGAGCTGTACAATGTTGTCTGGAGGCCCCAGGCCCCCGAGAACATTGCTCCGGGTGATCCTCTCACCCCCATCCCCACTCCTCACGCCTCTGCTACCACGTACCTAGGCACGGTCAAGACCCCCAGTAAGCCCGCTGGTGCTTACCGTCCCCCCGGTGCCCGTGGTTTGGCTACGCCTCTTCACTTCAAGCGTGAGGATGAGGGCGGTGCTGCCCACGTCGTGAGCAACGGCTTGCCCAACATTGGCCCCAACGGCTTCGGCCGCCCGCGCCGTGCTGTGCCTGGAGCCGACTTTGCCGAGCCAGCCCCTGCAGTGAGGACTGTTCCGGGTGCTGAGCCCGTGGGCGATGAGAACTCGTCCAAGTCAAAGAACAAGAAGAAGCGCAACAAGAAGAACAACCAGGGAGAGGGCCGGCCTCAGGGCGAACCTAACGGCGGAGCTAGCTTGGCTCCCCCTCCCCGTGATCGTGGTGCTGGTTCGGGAAGCGAGGGTCGCAGCCCTGAGCGCCGTGGCCACAACAACCATCGAAGTCAGTCCCGAAACAACCAGGGCCGCAGCCGCAGCAACACTCACCGCGGAAACGGAAACGGTCATGGGAACGGTCATGGCAATGGACACCAGGGACCTCAGCAGCAGGCCCCTAACAACGGTGCTCCCGCAGCCGATGCCGCCCAGAATCCCAATGCCAAGAAGATTCGCAGTCTTCAGAAGAAGGTCCGAGCCATTGAGGACCTCGAGATGCGTCTGGCTGGTGGAGAGAAGCTGGAGGATACTCAGCTTAAGAAGATTAACACCAAGTCCTCCGTTCTTAAGGAGTTGGAGCAGTTGGAGAAGGAATAACTCAATGCAATGTCATGTTGACTGGAGAAGGCTCTGAGCGCTTCTCCTATTGACCGTGTCATGTATCATTGACGGAGAAGTTATAAGCGAGTGTTGAGGGTACCTACACTCTCTAGGATGGGTATCAGGATCTAAAATGTTGGACAACTACCTATGCGGCGTGGATAGGCCAGCTTGTGTTTGTCCTTGCGATGGAAGGTCAGTCGGGGACATTAAAAGTCGGTCCATTTACTCATGGTGAGGCTTATGCCGGCGTACCGCGATCGGATGGTGGGTAAAACAGGAAGAACAATCAACAGCTTGCCTACAATACAGGCTTATTTACTTGAACATGGCGTTTCATTGTGTCATTGAGGGTGGGTGGTTGGTTGGTTTAGTTGCAGATGTGCTTAAGGGTGAGGTTTTGATTTGTTTGTAAAAATATCGGTGACTATTCGGATAAGATTCCCTACTCAGTCTATGTTCTTGTTCCATCTCATGACCCTCATCCTCTCGGTGCTTCTAATGATGTGTCCCTGCTACCCTATAGCGTGATTGTTGGTTGCTCGTGTGGTTATATATGCCCTGTGTCTATGAACGACATTTTGGGCTATCGATGTTCGCTCCACTACTCTTTCATCCCTTACTAGGTCGGATGAAAGCCGGTGAGTTAATGGATTGCCTATGCAGAGCGGCCTCATACTCAAGTTGGCCTGCCTTAGCACCAGGACTAGTCGTTGAGATAGGAGGTCACCAATGGATACGATATCACGAGTAAAGTCCGTGACTAGAATAAGTAATATCAGAATATCAGATAGGCTATCGAAATCTCCAGTTAAACAACCGAACCCTGGCTGATGGTCTCTTCATGATGGCATGCAACAATGTCTTCAACCTCACCAGCCGCAAAATGAGCACGCCAGACTGTATGATATCCAACGGCCACGATTTTTGCAACATACGCCTCTTTCGAGGCCCGGTTAGCTCAATCGGTAGAGCGTGAGACTCTTATTAAGAGTACACAATCTCAAGGTTGCGGGTTCGACCCCCGCATCGGGCTGTTCCTATATAAGTGATTGAGAACCTTTCTTTTTTGCCATTGCTTCATTTTTTGCTCATCCCGAATATCTGCTCCTGCTCCTTCTTTTGCTCTTTGTATTGATTGATTATCACTTACCACAGTGGACTCCCTAGGTAGGTACCTATTAAGGTTTGCTCCTTCCTCACATCCTACGGTAACATCCAAGTCGGGCTGAGAGTTCAGGCAGGAACTTCTGAAGGCCTTGCTTGCCCTTTGGTTCAACATTAATTGCCGATCAGACGGCTCAGGAATGTCTCTTCCTCGCTCATGAAACAAATACAACATGGGTGGTATCATTAACTTTTTGTCCTTCCTTCAACATTCATATGTGCCCCTTTTCCGTTTCCCCATTCATTCTCCATCTCTTATTGTTTGAGTGTCTTGTTATCCCTTCCTGAACCATCCGTTCCAGCTAGAACACCCTCCTCATTCTGCTTTTCACCTTCGGCCTCTTGCTTCTTCTTCTTCTCTAATCTTCTCTGATGCTTCGCTCTCTTGGCATCAAGTCGATCTTGCTCCTCCCTCAGAGCTCGGATTGCCGGACTCTTTGCCCTAATCTTGGCACCATATCGCCAGAACACAAACGGAATCGGGATCATAGCCACTTCGAGAAGCCCAAGGAGTGTGCCAGCCCACTGGGGAGTCATGGCTGCGTACATCTTTGGTCCAGCCAGGGGTAAGACACCTCCCGCGATACTTCGGATGACGGCATTACCGGCGAGGGCGCTGGCGGCATAGATGGAGTATGCGCCAGCTAGGTAATTCGAGCCATAGATGAAGCAGAGGGTGTTGCCCGCGCCAAAAGGTACACCGAAAGCGATGGGGACGGCCCAGTGGATGCTGCTGGGAAGACATGTCCAGGAGAAGACGAGCTGACCGAGAGGTGTTAGGATGGCACCAATTGCCATTACCAATGCTGTGGCTTCAGGCTGGACTCTGCCAGTCACTGGATCTCGAGGCTGCGAGTTGATCAAGCGACGTAAGAGAGGTTCGGCGAAGATAGCAAGCATGGTTCCTACGCCGATGCCGACAAAGGACAGGCCCGACATGCCAGCGTTCCAGCCGCGGTGCTGGCGGAAGACGATCGGATATGCGACGAAACAGAGATACAGGATGGCATAAATCAGTGAGATCCTGCGCACTGGTTAGAGTTGTCGATCACAACCGAGGACTGAGACAATGGACGATCACTGTCTCAAACTCAACTTTACTCACCAGACGTCCATGAACCACAGAATAGGTTCAGTTGCGACCAACTTGAAGGGTCGGCTCATGTTGATCTTGATCAGATGCCAAGTGGAAACTCTCTGGTCGTACTGGCACCACCATCGGGGATCGTCGTTTTTCTTTCGCAGACGAGCGGCCTTTCGCTTTAGGATGGCAGGGTGATAGGTCTCCTTGACCGTCGCCATCATGAGGACACCGGCGCCGCCCAGGATCAAGACAATCCAGTTGTCCCATCGCCAACCAAGATACTGGTAAACAAAACCACCAATAATGGGCCCGGTGGATGGTCCATTGAGAGGCGCGATCGACCACATGGACATGGCAGCTGCGAGGTATTCGGGATCTGAGATGTCGACAATACTTCCCGGGCTGTTGGATATCATTGCAGCCCCAAAGAGAGCGCTTGCTCGCCAAGTTAGTCGACCATTCGATGCCTATGCGACAGGAAAGCTACTCACCCAAAGAATCGCACAACAATGATTTCTGTCAGCGAAGTTGCCAGGGCGCAAGGCAGAATAAGCAGCGCCCAGATACTCAAGCAGATCATGTACACCATTTGACGACCATAAAGTTCACTCAGTGGCGCAACAATCAAGCTGCCAACGGCAAGACCAAACAGATACGTCGTCAGACCCAAAGTAGTGGTGGTGGTAGTTGATCCATACTCCTCAGCTAGGCCTGGGATGGAGGCCGTGTAACATGTGCTATACAGGACCACGACCCAGGTAGAGTAGGAGACGGCAACGATGATCCAAGCGCGATACCATTTTGACCAATTCCTTGGGTTTTCGGGATCGCCTTCCTCAAAGAAGACCTCAAAGTCGGGTGGTCGAGATGCGGCGCTGGCGATACTGGTACCAGTTCGGGTGTAGGTGATGGGTTCACGAGCTTCTCGTTCAGCCTCGGTTTCAAGATCTGGGGTCAGAGCATGTTCCAGGGCTTCAAACACGTCCGAATCATGTGAACGCCTGGATGCTGTGCTGCGCGGACGACTGCGACGTGTCTCGTGTGTCTTGATGGGTTCCAGGACTGGCGACGTTGCCGTTGAGGAGGACGATGATGTCTCTGCGCCAACATCTGGCGACGCCTTTTCAAGATCCTTGGTCATGATGGGTGGGAAATTGGTGTTCTAGGCTACGTCTTGGCAGAAGGAGATGGCAAAATTCACTGAGGATTGTCGTCATGCTTCGAGCCAAGACGGCTTCTACTCTGGGCGGAATAGAAGTCCAGGAACTGCGCGACAACCGCAGCAAGGACGACAGCACAGAGAGAGGGCGAAAGAGTTTCCAGCAGGACAAAGAAACAATTTACGAGGCGCCGAACGGATTGATAACTGGGAGCGGCGATGGGTACCCTCCCTCCTCCCTGTTGGCCGACCGATGCGGCACCGATGCCGAGAACCCATCGTTGGTTCACCTTTTAAGGCGGACGTAGTACCGGACATAGCAACATGTCAGCAGCCTGGCCTTCGAAAGTGGAGAGCATCAAATTCTTTCGACGGCGTATCAACGCTATGTGGAGCTGCGGGTGGGCAAGCAAGGTCTGGCGAGCAGGATCAGAGATTCAATTTGAGTCCCTGCCCCACGGGCGGAAGCGGATATCCCTGGCTCTGGAGTAAGATAAGGGGAGAGTGCGGAATAGGGGCCGGAAGCTCTGTCCCGGTTCACAGCTGTTTTGCCTCGTTGATGCCCGACTCGAAGAGGATCGAGCCAGCATCACGCGGACATGTTCATGTTCAAGCTTAAAGGGTATGCAAAAAGAGGTGCAGTTCTGTCAGCCAAAGACAAAGCTGCCCCGCTGTCATATCTGATCTCTTTACGGACAGAGGCTTGCCGATCGACCATGCAAAGAAGCACGTTGCGCACCATCAGCCTGCGCTATCTTTGACCGAGTCGGTGCCGAAGTCCGCTTTCGGCCGGGTCTACGAACCGTGGCTGACGGCTGGATGATGAGGTGCGACCAACGACAGGGGAGAATTGTGACGACATTAACGGCGACATGGACATGTTGATTCGCAGGGCGCAAGTGACAAGGCGAGACAAGGATCCATTGGAATAACAGGGCGCAAAAGTACCAAGTGGATGAGCTTTTCATAGATAAGAAAGGAGGCTCTATCAATGAGGCTCTAATTCTGGACCCCGAAAAGTCCAGGACAGCACTGGAGCTCCGGGCCGTGTGGGCATTCCCGGCCCCACCATGTCCGGCCGGCATTTCAACATCAAGGTTAACTGGTTGGCTTATTGAAGCGAGTTCACATACAGCTGTCGTCTTCTTTAAGTTGCTGGCAGGGCTACCAAAGTTGGGGAAATCTGGGGGGTCTCGATGTCGACTCCCGTCTCGACTCCACAACATGACACCACTTGTGGATTGGACCAGCCTCGGTTCCGGCAATGCCGCGGTTGGTTCAGAATGTGTTATGATATGGCATCAAGTATATCATATATCTATCGGCGCAGTACGCTTCCATGCGAGAGGGACACGAGTTTTGAGCTGAGACTCGTTGAATTCATGTCGGATGCCCCGGATGTGGCGATAGCCTCATCACTCCTCCCTGGTTACTCCTTGTTGACCCGGATGATTAACATTAAGTATGGTATCGAGTATTACATGATAGCTAACCGAAACACAGATGAAGGCCGGCTAAATTATTCAGTCTCTTTGTCCTTATTCTGGAGACCTTTCTTCTCAGCCATAGCTTCCTTGACACCCTCGGGCCACCAGATCATACACGCAATCAAGACACCCTCACCTCCCTTTTCTTTCTTTCCCTGGGCGTTGACCTTGCCCTTTCCGAGCCTGATGTCCTCTATGTGCTCAAATCCATGCTTGACGAACTGGCTCATGGAATACCGTGATGTTGCTTCCAGCCACACAGGCTTGCCCACCTTCCTGGCATGTTCCTGGAGGTGCTTAGTCTGAGCACTCATGAGACCTTGTTTGCGGTAATCTGGCTCGGTTGCAGTGAGTAGTATGTAGAAGCATTCCCGGATTTGCGACTTTGGGAAGCACTTGAGCTTGACCTTGTCGACTTGAGTGAGATATTGGAGTAGGAGACGCTATCATGACATGTCAGTCTGTGGGTGACACGATATAATTATGCTCATTTCTCCCGGCCAAGGGGTGTGGGCGTGGTTGGTAGTATTTACTCACAAGAGTTGGCCTTAATCCACCAGACAAGGTAGCAGAAACACCACCGCACTTGATAATGGTCAACAGCCCGTCATAATCCTGCCCAGGCTCCGAGACAACCATCATGGAGCGCCAATCATCGGCATCGAGGATATACCCTCCGCATACGAGACCAGACTTGACGACGGGCTTGAAAAACACCTCTAGACGTTTTTGCCGGGCATCAACATCGGGCTCTTCAGAAAAGATCCACGCGAATAAGGGGTCATTGCGGAATGCTGGGGTGGCGATCTTGTGAGCGCGCAGTACAGCCTCTTGATCGCCTTTTAATCTCTTGTTAGTTACTGATCTCTCGAGTGAATCAAGGCACGTACCTTTGCGATGAACTCTGATATTTGCTACAGACTCAGCCATTTTGTGCTACGAGGTTGAAGGGCTTCTTGAATCTACTACAATAAGAGTTCAAGTTGGCAAGAACAGATCAAAAGCACGTCAAGATTAAATAATTAGAAACTGACGATTTCCAGCGTCAATGGCGCCAAATTGTGGAAGCGCGCCGCCAACTACCAACTGTACCCATGTACCTATTTAATGAAACATCCATGCAGCCTTTTACTACTTTATGGAGAGATTAGGGGGGGCTTTAGTCCGCACTAATTACACGCAAGTGCTTATTTGACGGCCCCCGGCAAGCAGTAAGGCTTGAATCCTTTGTCAAGCTTGAGATATTGATTGAGCTTTTTAGGTCATCATCGTGAGACAAGTACTTACATCAAGTGGTTATCAATTATTGGTCTGGATACCAGATCGAAGAACATGGTTGTGATTATCAACTGGCCCATTAACCGGATAAGTATATCAGACAACTCCCAAGTAATACGTGATGCTCTCTCTCTCGGCTCATATTGTATACATTCTTTCAACCTTCTGTCCTCAAGTAGGTATCAATCAGTCCAGTCAGTTAGTCCATGTTTTCCCCCCCTTTCCCAAGACGCCTCGCAACCTAGGTCTCAAGCGAGACCTCATTTTCTCAGAGCCGTATAAATCCTCGCCCCTCATGAATTAGGGCATCGTGTAACAAGGACGCCGATTCGCGTCTCGTCTTGCTGTCTTGAATCAGACAAGGACCAAAAAAAAATCAGATAGTGTATGCTGCCCCCCCTTCCAACGTTCAGGGGCTGAGAAGAAAATCGCCAGAGGCGATAGACTACCTCTAATAGTAATTCTGCAAATCTGAGCCATTGTTCGCGCCGTATCCTCCCATTGGACGTCCCTGCTGCGCTGCAGGGCCTCGAGGCGGTTGTTGACTCCATCCTCCGCTAGGTCCTGTAGGAGCTGAAGCTGGTGGTCCGCTCTGGCTGGGGGCTTGGTAGGCATCGTCATAATCCACCTGTGGGCCATAGCCGCCCTGCTGATTCTTGGGTTCCACGTCGTCCAGCGATCGATAGTTGTAGCCGCCACCTCGACCACGACCTCCCCGTCCTCCTCTTGCGTTGCCTCGATAGCCACGGCCTGAGTTTCCACGACCCCGGCCTCCTCGACCACCCGTGTGGTAACCCCTGGATTCGTTGCGCCCACTGTAGTGGCCGTGGGTGTTTCTCTGGTTCCAGTCGTCTTCACCCGTGTGCTTCCGCTTTGATGCTTTGTTGGCAAACAGGCTCTCGTACTCGTCTTCTCGCGGGTCGTCCTGCTCGATGCGAAGTATCACCTTCTCGCCAACCACAGTCTCAAAGTCAAACGTCCTGTCCGGTGGTAGAGGCTGCCAATTTTGGATCTTGCCGGCGTCGATTGGCTTGGCTCCCTTCCTCAATGCCAATACGACGAGCGGGCTAGGGTTGTCGGTGTGAAACTTGGCGTGCTGGGGGATAGGCCGTAGCTGTGCTGCCCAGATACTATTCTCAAAGCAGCCTGTACCCACCACCTCCCATCTCATCTTGCTACCCATACCGCCCACCTTGTCCAGAATACTGGCAGGGCAGGGTCGGGGGCAGATGAGAATGTTGTTGCCGTGATATTTGAGTTCATGCTGGGGCATGTTCTGTGGTATCTGGGCGAGCTTGATCAGCCTCTTGGTGTCTTCGGGTCCGATCATGTAGCCAGTAAAAAACACAGTCTTCTTAATCCTGAGCCGGTTTTGACTTGACTGAGACCCTTGCTTCGAGATGGTTTCGTTGTGGATGTTGATCATGTGCTGCACCTCGGCCACCTCGACCACAGGGTCCAGGGTCGCTGCGGTATCGGCCACCTGGACAACTTCAGCCACCAGGGACCCTCGTGTTGGCGACACGTTTTGTCGGCGGTTGTATTCGGCAAAGAAGTCGCGGAAGCCCTTGGTGTGCTTGGGACGGTCCTCGTACACCCGAATGTCCCCCGCATGCTTGTACGTCTCCATGAGTGCCTCGAGGAAGAGCTGCTTGAAGTGCATGGTGCTCTGGAAGCGCTGGTTTGTCGGGCTGACCTGGGGCTTGAGGCCCATCATGTCAAACTCGAGCCCCTTGGCTGTTACCATCTTCCTGATCAGCTCAGCGAATCCCCGCTCGGAGCGGCCTGTCAGCAGGACACAGAGGGCATCCTTCTGCTTGATGCTTAGCCTGACGAGCTCGACAATGGTTTCGTTCCACCATCCCTCCCATGCGCGCTTCTCTTCCGTTTCGATGCCCTCTCCGGTGGCAGCGAGGATTCGGCTGTCGTGCCACCAGCCGCCGTTGACAAACTTTTCTTGATTCGACAATGTTCCAATCGTGTATCCATTCCAGAGCTGCGAGTTCGGTAGGGGCGTTTTGAAGACTGTGATGGGTTAGGGAGTGTGGGAATTGGAACATCGAGAGCACTCACGAGTGTTGTCGAAATCGTAGACGTGGAGAGACTTGATCTTGTCGATTGCTATAGACAATCAGCAACCGTTTGTGGAAGATACCTCCAACTATTTCAGAGGAGCAGGAAACAAACCCGGCAACGGATGGTTCAGGACAGACCATCGACCCAGGGCGGTAGTTGTGAATTGCGACGCGGCGGCAGGGCCATGGTATGCGCTGTAGGCCGAGGCCATGGCGCCGGGCACTCTGGGTCTCTGTAGGATAGCAGAGGCTGCAGCGGACATGCGCCTGGAGGGCCAGAATCGATGGCGATGGAGAGGGGTCGGGGCGAGCAAAGATGTCGTGCTCTTGTTTGATGTTGTAGTCGAGGTCCAAGTTTGTTGGCGCTGCCGCAGCAGCTGGTGAAGCGACAAGCCGCGCCAGTGGGGCACGGCAGTAGCAGGCCGGGCGGCAGTAACAGCCAGGGCGGTTGCCCGCTGTCTGGCCTGAGGCTTCAGCGCTTCTATAGGCGACAGACGCCGCATCTCCAGGCCTGGCAGGCGCTGATCAATGCTGCCTGCTCTTTTGAAAGTCAATGACCAACAGCGAAATCTAGGTCCAGCTTTTATCACGAAGCAAGCAAAAACAGTTGCATGCAATGTGAGGGGAAAAGGAAGAAGGAAAAGCAACCTTACTCGAGCTGTCCCGATTACAGTATTTTACTGCACTTGCCTACCTACTTACCCCTCACGATTGGCATTCACCTGCTGCACTCTTCTCTTCCTGTCTCTCCCTCCCTCCCTTCTCCCGTCAGGTCCCGTCTCCAGCCTCAGCTCAGCATGGCGTCGTCTAGCGCCATCCGCTTCGTCACAGGCACCAAAAAGTCTCCCCTCGGCTCCCTGCATCTCCAGCTCCACGTCAAGCCCGGCGCCAGCAAGAACCGCGAGGGCGTCATAGCCATCACCGACGATGCCATCGAGCTCTGCGTCGCCGCCCAGGCCCGCGAGGGTGAGGCAAACAAGGCCGTCGTACAAGTCCTCAGCTCTGTCTTGGGGGTACCAAAGTCTAGCCTGCAGCTGACACACGGTCTCAAGTCACGCGACAAGACTGTTGTGCTGAACGGCTTCAAGGGCGATGGTGAAGATTATGCAAAGACTGTGCGGGAGTTACTCGATAAGGCCTTGGAAGAATGACATCCAAAATTCAGCAGCAATCGATCGCCTTGACACCATTGAGGCCCCGATATTTGCCAGTCGTCAAAGTCTTATACGGGCAGGCCTACTACTTCAGTCTGGCAGCCAAGGTCCAGATCATCTTTGGTCCTTTTCATCATCCTGGAGTTGGATTGGAGCAACCCAACTTTCTATTGCCAGTTGAATTCTTACTCACGCATCACATGAATCTATCTAAGACAATATTCTCATCCCGTATGACACTGTGCAATTCTAACACATGCATGTTCACTGGGTCAGGATTAGAGACGGTAAATTCCTTGTCTAATTCCCTGTCAGCGCCATAGGCCCCATTCTGAGCCTGGCTTCCAACAATCACAGGATAGGCCCCGTTGGCTCAGTGGTAAAGCGTATCACTAGTAATGATAAGATCACTGGTTCGATTCCAGTACGGGGCATGTGATTGTACAAACATCTCCTTCGGGAGGTTCAATTTTTGCTTGTTTGGGTCTCCCCTTGTGAGAAGTGGCCATGCCGTCAGTTCCTTTTTGGTGTTTTGGTTGTGGCTGCGGTTATGTGCATGTGCATACAGCACTTGCATGCCCAATTTAAAGTTGCTGTCTGTTTAAGGCAGGTTAACAGGCGCTGCTATCGGCTGTAATTATAGAGGCCAAGGGTCCTGGTAGAAATTAAACATAGAAGGAGTGGAAATTCCTGTTTTGTGGGAGTAGGGTGCAATTTCCTTCCATCTCAAGTTGCCTTCCCTTGTCAGCAACTGGTTGTGAAGGGGCAAGTGCATCTTTGACTGCATCAACCTCCTCGGTGGTGCTGGCGGGACAGCATCGAAACCTGCACCCTAACACATCCCACGAAATCGTTAATTTCCAAATTACCATGCCTCTCAAATCCATGTTCACCATAAAGATCGAGATCCCACAATGTTCGATCGATCCTGTGTCTCCTACCCTGGACCATGCGAGAGGCAGGACGGTGGAATCACGCTAACAAGTTTAGGAGACCCAGACCATTGTGACATTCTTAGCAACCGAATATGTGCGGTTATGGCGGGAGACAGATATGTTTCCTTTACCCAGGCCCGATGAACTGGAATCACTGCCCCTGAATGTTGAAAAGCCAGTCTCACGTCAACGACTTCCGGTCTCGATAGACCTTGACGACTATCCTCGAGCAATCCAACAAAAGCCCGTGGAAAAGAGTCACCAAGAGAGTTCTCACCGCCCTTGTTCGCTTATCGGGCTTCCAGACTGTGGTATCGAGCCCTGCAACATCAAGTCCCAGAGATTGACAACTCCTAGCCCTAGCCGCCCTATAGTGCAGATCCCTCTTTCTTTCTGGCATCAATATGCCCACGCCGGCCTCCCATTAGGACAGGGCCCGATGCTCGTCCCACGCTTTGCGTCATCCTAACCACCTCGAAGCGAGCTCCCAAGTGGTGTTGTCACCAGCCTCAGCAATGTCTCCTCGTCGCCCTCAACGCTGGTAGTGACTCTCCTGTGGCTGAAATGCCCTCAACTTGCCTGAACAGGAAGCCTGCTGGCCAAACTGGAGAATGTCATTGGCGGCTGGCTGCAGACTGCAAGGGCGGGAGCCTGTGCTGCGAGGTAAATCAAGTCCCTTCTTCGCCCCAGCAGATGGTGACCTTTCGAGATGCCACTCACATGCAGATATCACTCATGCAACAGCATCGCAGCACGCTCCGACTCCGACACTCGTCGCAGTTAGAACGCCCCAGTCCTCTCTCCTGATGGAGAGACCCGATACCAAACAGACAAGTACCTACAGTACTTGAGGCAGCCGGGCCGCCTGAACTCGTAGCTCCGCGCCGGGACTTTGGCGAGCCGACGATCACCCCCAAGCCAGAGGCGCGAGCCGGTCTGATCCAATGAAGGAGCACGTTGCGGCCGCTGATAGAGAGTGACTTGTGGCTCGAGACTTGTCGATCCCCCTCACAACCTTTGCACACGCCCCCTCGAAAGCCCCAGTCGCTGTCGGTAAACCTTGCAGACTTCTGAAAGCGTCGGTTCTTTGACACGATATTGCCACAGACGGAGAAGCGATCCCCTGTGGCTCATCACGTCTTTTCGACAGTGGCGAGAGAGCTTGAGCACACCACGCATGCCACATGGTCTAGAACCCCCCCTCCAAATGTCTCATCCGGGCCGTTGAAAGACCCTTGCCGAGCTGAGAGGGTCCCCGAGAGGGTGGGAGGCGAATGAAGTCGGTGCTGTCGATCGCGTCGAGGTCCCCTGAGGCGCGAGCTGTCGAACCTCGATTGTGGCTAGTGACGACGGGTTACACGATCATGACTGCCCCCCTCCCTCCCTCTCTCCCGGGCATCGCACAAGCGATAATGTCCCCCGTGCATTGACGATGATGATGACAGCGGAAAAGAGATGCCGCCCGAGCTGGGAACTCTGAAAGGATGGACAAAGTCTCGGCTGCATGCGATCGGCGATGATCGAGACTCGTCCGTCATGTGGTTTTTTGGTAGGCGATCCGTGGATGCCGCCAATTCCGTGCCGAGAAGTTGGTTCAAAACGACCAAGCCAACAGGCAAGCATACGACCAATTGATGGCCTAGGAAAGTTCGGGATCAATTGGATCCTATGGAGACTCCCTCTTCATCACGCCGAGTGAGATAAGAGTCTCGACGAGTGAGTCTCTGATGACCTCCAGGACAACGCATCGAATTGAACAAGGTAAACAAACAACAAATCACAAGTCAAAACGCTTCCATTGCGCATTCCTCATGAAACATGGCCTATCCATGCACAAGACGTCAAGCATTTGATGCTCCCCCAATCTCATTTCCTAATCGAGACGAGCTGAATTTCTCACGAGCCACAACGTTAATCAAACCCTACGCATCCCGTCCCGCGATGCAACCCCAGAGCACAGCCACAGCCACAGACGCTGGCTGACGCGCAAGCCTCTCGCCACACGCCACACGCCACATCTAATGCACAGCAATGTTTGCTAGTGGTTAAGCTCGGCATTTGTGATAATTATACTCGGCGTATCAGTATCAGTATCAGTGCACGGCGCTTTCAACCATGCCCTACAACACAACCCCAACTATCTCGGAAGGCGGCTCCAAGGGGGCCCATTGGTGGGGGGGATGAATGGCGCATGTTGTGGTCATTGTACAATTTCATGTTGTGCCATCTTCGGGATCATATCTTGCCGTTCGACTGCAGAGCCGTCCTGAGCCATGTCCTCTCTCGCAATAACAATATGCTGTGTCTCCCATAAGACCTCTGGCATCCGAGAGCCGCCGGATCGAAAGCTCCGGCGCTTCGGCTGGGGCCAGGGTGTTCGTCCTTTAATTCTTGGGCCTCTCTTGGTATTGGGTACACCGTACACCAAGAGCAAAAAAAGGCCAAGACGCGAAGCCTCGTTTGATGAGGCGTCTCGACAACGATGCACCAGCCACCTCGAAACAGCCTGCGATCGAGCAAACCCCATTCGTCCACGACGCGCATATCAACAATAGCATCATGCAGCATCCTAGAACTTTCTGATCATGAAGCGAATCCGCTGTCCATCTCGCAACCACGCACTGGACCGGTGGGAGTCACGGGGCCTCGGCATCCAGCAATGGCGCCATCCTCAACCGCACTAGCCAAGACGCCGTAGTAGCGAATAGCGGCCGTTTCGCGTCAAGGCTTGGACCGCCACTTGAACCAGGACCCTCAGACTGTCTCTGCAATCTCCACCGTTTGAATCATGACCATGTGGGGTCTCTGTAGTTGGTTACAGAGAGAGACAGAGGCAGAGACAGAGACAGACAAAGAAAATGAGAGGAGTGTTTCTTCAGACATCTTCAACAAGTATGGGTATTGTATATGCCATAGTATATACATACATGCCGTCGCATCTCCAACAGCAACAGCAACAACAATAACGATATCAATAGTTATTCCTGTTCCCTCGTCCTATCCTATCCTATTCCCGCCTGCATTACTTCGTAAGTCCCCATTTTCGTGTACGCTGGGACTGGTGTGGTGTTGTGTAGTGTGGTGTGCATGTACGCGTGCGTGTGCTTCTTGGGTGTGATTCAAGTCGCCAAAATTATTATAGTGGTAAAAGGGCCTCGTTGCATCCGAGTTGTGTTCCGAGTCGACGGAATAATGGGCATGTTGGCTGTCGAACAGACAAAGAATGGTGTCCACGTGAGTCATGGAAACTGATAAAGGTAAAGGGGAACCAGATAGGGGCAAAGGTGAAGTGATGAGTGAGATCCCATGTTCGTTGTTGGAAGACCAGTAATCGTGATAACCTCAGCCCTCTGTCCAGACCAGTGTATGCGTCGTCCCCTAACCGAATAACCGAATTAGGGGCTGAAGAAACCAAGCCCCTAAACCAAACACATTGTTCCTCGTAAACCAAACCAAGACGAGACTGCAAGAGTAGAAGCAAATAAAGCATAACAAATACTCGCCCCGCCACAATCTTCTCACAGAAAAAAAAAAAAACCGGTGGTATCATTTTTGAAGAAGAATAAAAAGAAGAGTCGTCAACGCCTCGGAGCCACAATCCTTTTCCGTGTATGTATGTGATCGTGAGCCCAACCTGGTGACAGGCTGGGGAACCAAGCAAAACAGTGCAATCCCCAGTCTAGACCCAAGCCTTCATTTGCTGCAAAGCCGTCATACGCAAAAGAGAAACCAGCAACAACGAAATAGACAAAGGCGCAAAGAAAATAAATAAAAAAGCGATTAAAAGGTGAGGCGGAGAATGTAACCGCTTGTTGCCTTGTCGTTGGAGGTCTGGGGACTATCGTCGGCAGAGTCGACTGCCATTTCCCACTCCCTCTTTACCGCGCCAGGTTGCCCGATAACCTCTTCGATTTCGAGAGTCATGTCTTGACCCTCCTTGAGTTCTCGGACCACGTCGTCGTCCATCTCGACTTCTAGACCGTTCTGAATCATGTGGATCGTACGGAGAATTTGCGACGGGTCGAAGCCCCACTTGGCTGCAATTCTGTTGTGCAACTCCTGGAGCGTGCGCTGCATCAGGTAGATGGCTCGATGATAATCTGGCTTTCCGGATTCGTCCTGTGTCCGTCGAAGGATATAGAAACATGCGATAGGTTTCGGGCTTCGTTCTTGGGGAGGCCGATAAGATGCGTCAACCCCCAATGCTTCGATCCAGCCGCTTAGGCTACCGTCATCATCGCCCTTGTTGATCCTAGTGGGTTGTTCCGAGCCCTTGCGTGACATGTCACCTCCCGTGACTGAGTCAAAACCTTGCCATGGGCCGCCTGGGCCGATACCAGAAGCCTGTGACGCTAGAGAGAGTGAGCTAGGTGAGGGGGAGATCATGGAACCAGCAAGAGAGCTTCGCCCGCTCCGAGCCTGCCAGTTGGGACCGTCGCGGCCTTCAGGTCTAGTCAGGGGCGAGACGTCTCCTGGTAGCGATACCGGGTGCAAGTCGGGATCGTCTAGTTCCTCGCCTCGAAGGAATAGGACACTGACGGGCCGTGTGCTGGTAAACATGTCCTGTAGAGTCTGTAGTTTGAAGTGAAGATCCTCTTCCATGGACATTCTTCCGCCGTTGCCGCCCCCAGCGGAGCTGGCCGAGGACATCGACCACGTTCGCTTGTGTTTCTGTACCTTTCCTGGGCGCTGATCTCCCATCTTTGCAGCACCGCTTGAGCGCTTCCGCTTTCCAAAGTCCTTCAGTCCGCTCTCAGCCTGCGCAATTTGCTGCTTGAGCTTGTCGATAGACTTCTTGACGTGCGCAACGTCGTTGGATAGCTTTCTTTCCGCTCCATGATCACGGAAGAGCTTGACCTTGCAGTAGCAGATGTCGGGGTTCGCGTCCGCGGCTGGCTGCGAGGGGTCGCAAGGAACAGGGTGGGTTTTGGCGCAGAGCCTCACAGGAATACCCTTTACACCCTTCGAGTGACTGAAGTCGGTAGAAAGGAAGTTGAAACGGACTGCAATGTTGACTTCGGGGGGTCCGTTGATTCCAGGAGTCCAAGTGACACAAAATCCATCAAAGGAAGATGATTCCAGTTCCACCCGAGTCCTCTTGTCATCGCCTTCAGCAGGTTGCCCCGCCTCAACATACTCAACCGCCTGAAGTTTCCCTCCTCTTTGGTGTGCCTCGTTGGTGCCTCTGCCCTCTTTCCAAAGACCCCAGCACACGCCTGGACGCTGTCGCTGCTGGTCGTCTTCGAAGGAAACGCGGACAAATGTACGGTACTTGGTTCCAGGGGCCACGGGCATGGTGGCATTGGTGTCAGCTACGGACAGCGAGTATGCCTGGCCCTTGTTGAGATAGGTCACAGGAATTTCGTCAGAATGCTTGATCATGGCAGTGGGAGCGTTGAGCGTTGAATGAAATCGAAACTTCTCGGCTGAGGGAGGCAGTGGATGGGTCATGGGACTGGAGAACTGGCGTGTCGGTAGACCAACTAATGGCGTAGTCTTCTGAAGGGTGGCCCCAATAGATGACATGCGCTCTTCAGAAGGGTCCGAGTCCATAGGCGACCCATCCTGATCCATCGTCTCATATCCAGTGTCCTGGTGGACGAAAGTGGACGGCGCAAAAGCAGGCTGTGGCGGGGCCGCCTGGATGAAAGGGTTGAAGTGGTGAAACTGATGCGGTTGCAACGATTGGAAACCTGTCATGTCCATAACTGCTTGGCTTGGGCCAGGATGCATCCCATCCCCAGATGTTGGCATGGACAGCGGCGTGTTGAGGCCCATACCCAGTCCCAGTGTTGGGGTGTGCAAATCGCCAGCTTGAGGGTGGAATAGGGTGTTTGTGCCTCCAGGCGTGGGCGTGTAGTAGCCAGGCGGCGCATTGGCGAAGTTGGCAAAGGACATGGAGTTGGGATCTAGAAGTGAGGGAGTAAATCTCCACGGGTCATTCGTCGCCCGAGGAGTCGGGTCCTGATCGCGAAATGCATCTTGACCAATACCCTGGGTTCTGTCGTGTGAAGCTAGATTAGTGACACTGCTCAAGAGTCCAAAAGGTAGTCCCGAGTCGAGATGTTGCGCGGGGCTTATTGGCGGGGCCAGGATGCTCGGGAAACTGCTCAGGGACCATGACATACCTTTCAGGTAGAGGCACCGTGGGAGCAAGAGTATGATCGGCGCCAACGGTCTGCGATATAACTGGCGCGGCGGCCGAGGTGCTGACCGCTGCGACCTCGGGGAACTGCTGTCGAAAGTTGGCAAGCAGCTCATCCCCCGGCTTCTGAGAGCTTGTTCTGTAGAAGTGATATGTTAGCATGTTGCTGAGCGAAGGAGTTGGTGACATGTGAGATGTAGTTGCTCTCAAGGCGACACCTAGAAATCGCAAACGCGCGCAAGTCGATATAGCGCTAGGCAGCGTACCTTTGCCGGAACATGTTAAAATGGGCGTAGCTGGGCGGCCCCAGGACAGCAATGCCCGATTGTTGTCAGCGCAGCGGCGAGGGCCAAGGTGTATTCCGATCCGGATGGTCAGTGATGGCGCAGTCTCGCGACAATCACTTGTATGCGCAAAAGGTGAGGACGAACGTCAAGATCAGTCGCCGACGCTGTTCATTGATTCAAATGCGTGGATTCTTGGGAGTTGCGAGGGCGGGTGGGTGGTGGGCGTCGCTTGTCCGAAGTTGGAGGTTAGGAAGCGCTATTCGCGGGAACCGTTGGATGTGTTGCAGCGGCGATACAAGTCCAAGCTTGATATAAGCCAGCTGTTCTGAGCGAGTGGTGACAGACGGCGGTTGAGTCTCGCGAGGCAGAGAGCAATAAAATAAAAAACAGAAGAAGTGCGTGAAGTCGTGGGATATGCTAGCGGGTGGTGTAGGTAGTAATTGGAAAGGGTCAGGTAAGCTAGAAGAAGGTAAGGGTATATTGGATGTGGTGGGGACCTGTCGTCAGTCCCGCCGAAGGAGGAGGAGGGCGAACAACTCGACGGAGAAGATCTGACTTTGAAGGCCAGGCCACAGGTACCTCGTACCCAAGTCCCAAAGCCCGGGGCGCCGAGGCGGTGTCGTGGATCGAGTGGTCAAAGTTGAAGTGGGTGATGGGAGGAGGGTGAGTCGGAGAGGGTGGTGTGTATGCAGAGATGTCGAGCGCCTGTGCCGCACGGCTTTGTGCTTGGAGCCAGACACCAGGGAGTGGTGCGATGCCGATGCGACGCGACGCGACGATCCAAAAGTGATGCCGAGAAGGATGTTTATTGTTTTGGAGTTCAAGGGCGAACGATGGTTGTTATGGCTGCTGTTCCAGCGCTGTCTGTCCGTGCTGGGTGTGTTGCGATGGAGGTCAAGTCGGGAAGACTTGTGAGATGGGGGATTCGTCTAGAGGTCCTAGCGACGGTTGTGTGTTGTGCAGGTATGGTATAGGTCCTCGGTCCCAAGCCCCCAATCCGATGTGCTCTGGAGTGGAGGAGGAATCGGGGGCGATAATAGCTTGCCCGCAGTGCCGGGATGCCGCCTGAGTGAGGGATGGGATGGATGGTGAAATGGCTCCCCGTTGTCTTGGGTGAAATGCCGTTGTGTGGCTTCTGTCTGCAATGTCGCGGCAGCTGCGATATACCGTGCAATATGGATCCTGAGCTGGGAGGCCTGAGCTGAGGCGTGATTTTAAAGGTTGGCCATCAACAGACTATCGCTGCCACTCCCGAAGGGGCTCGTGGAGGTCCCCTCTCTGGAGGATGGACTTCTTTGTCGCTCACCACTGTATGCGCTGCACTCAGTCAGAAGGACATCCATCCATCCATCGATTATCGGGAGCCTGTGGGGTCATAACGATGGAGGCAAACAAGCAAGGGGGGACCCTGGCCCTAGCAGGCGTCTTTTCATCAGCCAGGGTCAAGGGTCGGCGGGCACTCGAATCCCTGTGCGTGCTAGAGGCTCGTCGATATCAAAATTGTTAGTGCGGGACAAACGGCCAGAGCCCTTCTCGCCTCCGTGTGTTATGGCGACGCCCCTTCTGACTCCCATCTTGTCGCTCTTCCTCTCTCCCTGTCTAGTCTACCGAGGAGGCATGTGGCTTGTGACGAGGGAGGCCCGGCGTCGCGGGCAAATGAGAGACAACGCCGCAGACGTTGAGACTCGGGGCACCAGTCACTCAGAATGGGGGATGGATGGATGGATGGACGAAATTGAGTTGAAGGCCAAAATGGCGTTTGATGCTGGAGAGTGGCTCCGACTGACGCCTGAGCCACACTTGCACCTTCCCTTGAGCACTCCCCAAATGAATGGGCACTCCCAGTGGGAAAGAACCACCCCCAGAAAAAACTCCCGTCCTTTCCCCGGGCGGTCCATTCTTCTCCTGCTGCTTCTCCCAAAAGCAGAGCCCAGGTGGCCCTAGCTCCGGATACAACAGCGGTAACCCTTACGCAGGAACGCCAGCGTCGTGGGATGTGGAGGCCCTGAACCCACAGCAACTCACTAGCTGGATCGGATCTTTACTCTGTCATCGGCTCTCCAGCCCAAGAGCACCTCTGGCCATCGACTGTCCAGCCCAAAATCACCCCTCATCGAAAGTTGCATCGCCAGCTGCCTGTCCCATCGGGGACCGGGGATGGAGCCATTGTTTGAGACTGCTCAGGCGCCACGGCCGACTGGCCCTTGAAGCTCCTAATAGACGAGACTACAGATGCCAGCAAATTAACACGATGGGACTAATGACAACCGGCCGAGAAGTGGACGGCGAAGGAGAAGAAAAAAAGAAGAGGCTCCATCCCTTTCATCCCAAACATTGTGGTGGTGGTGATGCCTCATCTCCCGCTTCCCGCCGACGACGCGCTGTGATGCCTCTGCCGCCGGCCCCTGCTGCCTCTTCGATCCCTCGCCCTAATTGGCCCGGTCCGACCCCGTTCAGCAAAACAGTGCGATAGGATCAGAAAGCATCCATCCATGAGCAGCAGCAGCATGGCATCCATTTTGGCATGGCACAGGCGGCATGACGGATGTGAGCGCGTCCGTCACTCTCATCTGCAGCATCCACGGACCGAAAAATGACCTCTGTGTCTAGGCCTTCCCCTTTGGGGCCAGCCACCTGACCAGGGCTGTCATTCACCATAACATCCCATGGCCTATGGCGAGATATTGACCCTTGAGTGGGCTTGTTGTGCCCGCTACAATGGAAGGGAGAACTGTTTTCTGCCACTACGGTCGATCAAAGGTGACATTCCCAGCTGAAATCAGTCCTGCTCCCCGTGTGGCTGTGCCGAACCTTTCTTGCCGGTCCATCAATCGCCAATGACAAGCCGTCAAGCCAATTTCGCCCACGCGGAGCGCGCTTGTACACGCCGCTGCCGAACTGCCTGAATCGACCCAGCGGCACGCCGAGGGCATCTGGTCGAGCTTATCCGCCCGCTGGCTTCAATGAGAAGGGACCTAGGCCGTCACAATCGAACCATTTCTCTCTAACCGCTTTCCCCAATTCAGCCTGGGACTAGCGACGTTGGGAATGCGTTTCGTGAGAGCCATGCACTGCATCAAAAGCGGTCGCCGAGGTCCGCCTTCGAGTATTGCTGACGTTGTTCTGTTGACCTTTTCCGCCATTTCCCGTCAGTGATCTTCACACCAAGCTCCGGTTTGAGTGCCGACAAGTAGGTACTCTACATTTTGAGCTTGGGGTGCTGTCTCTCCAAGCATCCATTCCCGTCTTGTCCATATTGATGTCCAGCTGGACGATGACCTGTGTGGCTCCAGACACCGCCTCACAAAGGGGAGGGGACGAAGCCACATCGGATCTACCAGTCGGAAGGGATCACGAAACCTTAATCTTTGATGCTCAACGCTCCTCCGTTTGATATGTGTCAACCAATACGGTAGACCAGCTCTGGAACACAATTTGCGCTGATCATTCGAAAGGCAAGCCACTGTTGGTGCGACTCGATTGTGGCGGCCTGTGTGGCTTGACGCGTGGCTAGTATTGCGTGGCTTGTCGCCCCTTCCCTCTGAAGGGGAAAAGGTAGTCGCTGATAATATTGAAGCTTTCTCATCCATCATTTATTTACCTCCCGTCATTATTGCTACTTCCATCCGTCATAGTCAGGAATAACATTACTGACTGTCCTCCTCTTTGTTGGTGGCCAATTTCCACATGCTCGAATACATCCTTGCCCCCCAATGGCACCTTGTCCCGGATAATCAACTCCATTCGGAGTCTGAGCCGCCGCGGCCCTTACCAAATCGACTGACTCTATTAACAAATCACAAAGGAAGCAGCTTTTATCCCAGAAAATGAAGTTAGCCAGGCGGATGTCGTCTGATGCTACGCCTATTCTCGCCTTGAGGAGCGCATATCACACCAGGGCGATTCAATGATCTTGAGCACAGGGTTGTTGAACAGCTAGATGCTGGATTGGAGACGATCTTGACACATCTACAGGCCTGATATTGGACGCAAAAAGACAAGATCGAGATTGGACGGAGAAACAGTAAGTCTCTTGAAACACCGCGAAACCGTTCAGGTCCTGACAATTCCAGAACAAGACCTTTCAGACGCACTACCTCCTCTCATACGGGTCCACGGCAGCTACATGGTGTGGGATTTACCGAATCGAGCCCGCTGTATTCCAATTGGCGCCGACTACTTGATTCGTCTTGTTTTAGACGAAGTGAGCATCGATGCAGAGTTTCTTCCCCCAAAGGCGTGGTGACGGAGCTGTATAAGCCAGGGCTACCCTGCCAGTACCATCTATGACCATCTCGGAGGGCAACTCAACCCCGGTCGAGTCTCCATGGCATAAGAGAATTGCATGTTCAGCTTTAGGGTGTACAACGTGCGGATGCAGGACCGTGCCGTTTCGAGGCTCGTGCGGAAGACGGTCTCCTTCCAGCGGACAGGACATATTATGCATTAAGCCAAGGTGCAGGCTTTGTATTAGAATCGCCGATGAAGGTCTGACACTCGGTCCAAGCTCAATCATCTCGAGCATTGAACTTCGGTCCTCACCGGCAAGCGCTTCTGCTCCACACGCAAGCCCTCAATCCCAACGCAGAGGTCGACTTGCATGTCGCATACGTCACTGTCACCTTTGATGCGCTCGAGAAAGCTCAGTTGCGGGTCCTGGTCTTGGCGCTTCGACGACTCGGGACGGAGTTTTCACGCTTGTCCACCTACACCGTTCTTCTACCTCTGCCCCCATAGCGCCTAGAAGATTCCCTCGGGCTTTTGCGACTTGGGTATTCCACTCAGCATCCGCGATAAACTGTGGCTGGTGACCCAAGAGCCCTGCCGGACCTGCGGGTATCTTGGTGTGAACACCACGCAGTCTTTGGGCGGATTAGCACGCCATGTAACGCAACCTCGCATCGACAGAAATTTGCTTCAAAAGAGCGCCTGTGATGGCTCTTTTGGGGTTAGAAGGCTACTGGCAACAGTTTGAGATATGAACTCTCTTTCTTTGTCATGGCTGACCAGACCAGATGAAGATGGGTCTTGCTGTCGACACGCGGGATGGGCAGTTGCTTACCAGGCTCCGAGCTGCTGCTGCCTCACACAAAGCCGTCGATGTCGATCAAAGCCTTCGATGCAGTGTCACTCAACTACCCCACAGATGACAACTGGCTCGTGATGACCTGCAGCGCTTGGGGTTGGCCAGTGTGAGACAGCCGCACTTGAAGAATGTTTCACAACATGATCTGAGAGTACGGACAATTGCCGAGTCCTCTCTACGGAGTACCTACTGCTTGTACGAAGCTGGGTGTCGAATTTTGGATACTATACGCTCAGGCTCAAGCTTTCATGACGAGAGGCTCTATCAGACGCGCGCCGTGCCTATTGCCGCGGATTTTAGGAGCACCCTGGTCAATAGCTGAGCGGACATGGCACCAATTTCGTCGCGCTACATACATGCCCCAACATGTAGTCCACCATCACGAGAACCCGAGCCCCAGCCACATCCCGACCCAAAGAGGCCGATGATGTCATCGCAGCTCTTTAGAATCCTTCCACGTCAGTCTACCCACGAGGCTGAAACTCTTGAGAGCAACGCATCTTTCCGCCATCTAGGCTCGAGACGGAATAGCTCTGGAGTGGTTGAGGAGTAAGATATCGAACATTTGCAAGGGTTCATGGAGACCATACCAGAACAAGGGAAGAGAGCAACAACCGTTGACCGAGACTAGTCGACGTGGCATCCCTATGTCCATTGAGACGCAAAATGGTCCAACGGACCAATTCCGAAACAGAAAGATGCGGTCTGAGATGCTATCTGAAGCAAATCAACAACGAGTGCCGCCATGGTGGCGTCGTTCTGAAACGATGTGTGCCGTCATCCCGCCTGCTGATCTCCTCACCAGGTGGATGGCCATCACGAACATGACTGTGTTGGGAGGCGTTGACGTCATCGATGGATGGATGTGTAGGGCTTCAGCCCCCAAGAGCTCAATGGTCCAATTCTCGAGATATCAGAGTACATGCTCGCCAAGGCTTAGCCCAGCTGCAGTGTGATAGCAGGGGTCGGCCCCAAGATGCTCGTCTTCCAGCAATGGATCTTTTGGTGTGCCGGCTGAATCCGCGAGCTGGACAATTGGTGGAAGTTCACCCGGGCTTTTGGATTCGCTCATAATAGTGTCTCCAAGATGGCATAGTCAGGGACCTCGCACTTGGAGCCTGCAATGCAGTGCATATAAGCGCATATACGCAAGCTGACCCTTACCCGCGGCGGCGCGCGGTTCCTCAAGGCCTTGGCGGACTCGGGTCTGGGGCAATGAGAGGATTGGGATTGCTGCTTCTAACCCATCCACCGGCGGGAACACCCATTACGGAAGTATAAGCCCTGCGGTAATCCCACCGGGATTCACCACACCCTGCAAAACCGGGGGGAGATGCAACCCTGCGATGAGCCCCTGGCGATGGCGAACCCCTACTTCGGACCATGGGGCTTTGTTGGAACAAGTCCGTGATTACACGGCTATGTGTGATGGATGAAGCACACTCTAAGTCATCGAGATATCTATTGCTGAGGCGATAACTCGCAAGCAATACTCGAAAGAGCCTTAGGCTTGCTCCAACTTGGGAGGTCTTGCAAAGTCTATTGTCGCATGGCCAGGCCAGTGAAGCTAGTCCTCATACTTCTTCATGTGTGTTGTTGGACTGTTGAAAGGGCAACGAGGTTTTGATCGAAGAGCTCCAGTCAACTATTACTTTCAGCATCACTATTCACATCGGGGCCATGCAGATGCGACATGTTGGTCAGCCATTTGCTTTGGATGCTCAGTTGTGCACACTCACACTGCGGCTGAAGACACACCCCTCCCCTCCCCTCCTGTGCCTGTTCTGTTCTGTCAATCTGCTCAAGTACAACACTATCACCGGTAAAGATGAGGTTGTCGAGAAAGCCACCCTTACTGCAGCAAGCCGCACTCGCCACCTCGTATTGGCAGCGATATCTCGACAATCTTAACGCTTTGGTGGCAGAAAAACTCATGATGATCAAGGGTCCCCTATTCAGGGTCTTCTTCCAGAAGCTGTCGTCGCTACAGGGCTCAAAGTATGGTTGGGACTGTCATTCCCAAGAAGGCACCAGTTTGGATGATCACTACATCATCGCACATTCAACCCATGCACATCTGGCATCGTCTCTGCACCACATTCCGCAAAATGACGTGGAAATGGCTTTTGGAGATTGCCCACCTTCTCCACGTCTCCGGTCCCCTGACTGCTTCTTTTTTTCCCCGGCCGTTAGGGCTGCGAGGCTGGTGGTGAGGCGGGTAGATCGTTGCTACGAAGGGTATCCCAGCGCCGGCAAGCGAAGCGATGGCGCGTCGTCGGTGAGGCAAGACAAGCGGAGACGATGGATCAAGATAAGGGTCGATGATCAAATATTTTTGGAACTGCCATTTTTATCTCGAATATGACCATCTCCGTGCAGATCGGCCTTCGTTCGGGGTTGACCGGTCATAGTATGGTTGCAGTGCGTCTGTGATGTGATAGCGGCATGGATGGTCAGCAACCTTGACCAAGAGTTTGGTAGTGCTACCGCAACGACGGATCCTGTCGAGCTGAGAATAGCCTCAGGTGAATTCTATAATTCACAATAAGATGTGCGCTAGATACGAGCCTGTTGGTAGCCGACCTGCCCTATACAGCAGAGACTGCAGCTTTCATGGACTTTGCCGAACATTGAACCAAGACTAGGATTCTCGAGACGGCCTCCCTACTCTAGCCGAATGGCACCAAACCCGTGGAGCCGGTACATACTACGTATGGTTTAACCAAGGTTGAGCATGGTTTACTATTCAACGTTACAGTGATGACATCTCACCGTCTTGCACAATTACATGAATCAGATCATACAGCGTCGAGCTGACGACGACCGTTGATACTATTGTTGATACTATTTTTGGTCTGAAAAGGGGTAATTCAGCAAGAAGACGACATTCATCCATCTCGAGAGTTACGGGATGGGTGTTGTTATGTTACAGGGTATAGCAGACCTTGGGGTCTTGCTCCTCCTGGTATGTTGGTGATGGAACTGTCGGTTTGAAGATAGTCCACACAGGATCAGTCCAGACAACTCAGCGCTCTCTAAATCATTTCCCTGTCATACATCAAAGTTGAATAAACACAAGGCCTGTTGGGTCATGTTCTGATGGTCTGAGCCAAGTTGTCGGGTAGTTGCAAACTTGAGGGTAGCTTGCGTCTAGTTATGGACAGAAGGTGAATCACCAACTGAGGCGAGCGGCAGCCATGCCATCCTATCTATCCATGGACTGGAATATATATGTATTTGCAATTGTAAGAGATGTTCTCGTAGAATACTGCCTAGAACTAAATCCTATGAAAAGGGAACTTTTGGTGGCAATCCGGGTGCTTCTCAAGAACTTTCATGAACAATATTAATCTGGCCTTCTCTGGCCCAAAATGTGAAGGAAACTGGACTTGAGAGAGCTCAATTTAACCATTACCCTGATGGTCTAGTGTTAGTTACGTTTAAACTTCTGGATAGACTTGCGTGTGTGTGTGTGTGTGGAAGTGATAAGCTTGGGATGGGATGGCTTTGACGTATATGAGAAACCTAACGCTGCATACAAGAAATGAAGAGCTTTCTGTATGTCGACATTATGTCTACCTAAACGAGAGATCTTGATGTTTTATTGATTTTAATACTGAAGAATTTGTTAATACATCTTGTTGGGTTGGTTCCGTAGGATCGAGTTACGTCAAGACATCATTTGACCTGTTCCACATCCAAAGGACAGACAGATCAAGGCAACTCAGCAAGGGAAATACAGTCCCCAACACAATAAAGCGGCCGAGAAACTACAGAATCCTGCTTTCCTCCTGATCATGTCTATATGTTGGGTTCAAGGTGTATATGGTTGTACGGGTAGGCCTTTGCAGATTGATTAGGCCGTATGACACCTCATGAGCATGAGTTCTCAGTGACATACAACTAGATTCGAATCATTTTACTTTGTTCTTTTAAACTCCTATATCCTCATGGATATATACAAAATCATTCGTCTATTCATCATCGCTCTCGTCATCTTCCTCCTCTGCATTCTCCAGCCACTCGACCAGCACCCGGCACTTCTCCTTCAGAGCCACCATACCCTCGCCGTCATCGGAACGCTCATCTCCCCACCAGCCCATGATACCCTCTTCCTCGAGGATATCGGCCGTGTACAGCTGCTGGAGGAGAGCGGCGAGTACGACGCCAACTCGGGATTGGTCGGGTCCGTGTGCGTGCGCAAGAGCCTTTTGCAGCGCGAGAATGAACTCGACTTGTTCGGCCTGGTTGTCATCCTCCTCACCACCAATACCAACCTCGTTGATAAAGATGATGGCGCCACGGCGCGCGGTAAGAGCTCGCCAAGCGGCCTTGTTAGGGTCGAGGGAGCCATACTCTGGTGTGAGTAGCTCAGCCGCGTGGCGGGCAAAGGCAGTGGCGACAGCACGGCGCATCATGGCGTCTGAGGCGTCGTTGGCAAGACGAAGACCCATGAACTCGAGTTTAGCCGAATCGAAATCGCCCGACTCAGCTCGGAGAGCATCTAGCAGACCGTGAACTGCGTCGTTGTGGAAAGACATCTTCTCGCCGGCCTCGTCTGATGCGAACGATGAGAGCCGCGATCGGGTCGAGGTACCGATTGAAAGGTGACCTTGGTCGAGGCTGTCCTCGGAAATTTCAGAAGAGAGGGTCGAGATGGATGAGGTGGAGATGTTGAACTCGGCGAGCGAGTAGAGGAGAGACTTCTGAAGCAGGGCCGGGTCCTCATCGTCGAGTTCCTCGTCTTCGGGGTCGGTAAAGGGAGCGGCGTTGGTGTCAGGGCCGAGAAGTTTGGTGTCAGGGGTAATGGGGTTGCCCTCAGAATCCACGCATGAGATAGTGGCACTCTTGGACAGGATGGTGCCGTCGCTGATTTTGACACCGAAGGAAATCAAGCTGCCGGCGGGTATCGAAGAGTTCTTTCCGATGGTAGCGGCGTCTGCCACAACTGATCGTGATATCCTTGCCCCATCCTCGATCGTAGTATCGTTCCAGACGAAGCAGTCCTCCAAGACCACATTGGCTCCAATCTTGCAGTCTCTACCGACGATGCTGTTGACGATCTTGCTACCTGACCCGATGGTGCTGTTTCCACCAAGAATTGTGTTGGTGACTGTGGCGTCGTTTGCGTAGAATGCGCCGTGCTCAGCAACCACACCGTTGATATGGCGCTGATACGTCTGCTTAGGAACGACGTTGCACTCTGGAATGAACGGGTATGTCCACCGGTCAAGGACATCGCGGCTAATGGCGTCGTATAGTTGTAGGTTGCTCGCCCGCGCAGCGTAGCCCTCCTCCAAGATCTCTGTGTAAATCATCTTGCCGTTCAGCTCCCAGTCCTTGAGCACACCGTGCAAGAAGTTCTTTCGAGGAAGTTCATAGTCGAAGCTTTCCGACCAGAGAGCGAGAACTTCAGGAGTACAGATATCGATCTGTGCATCGATGAGGTCGGCTCGGATCTCGAATTCAGTCGACAGCTCATCCACCACAGCCGGGTCCAGGGCCATATAACGGTCACTAGTCAGGGGGTTCATCTCGTCGTAGTGGAGGCATCGGTTCGTCTTGGTGTCAACCACAAAAATGGGTGTGATTCCGTGAGTCTTTGTTCGATGGTCATCCAGTCCTCCGCTTCGCAAGACCATGGTCATGATGTTGGCTGCGCTGGTTTCTCTTCGCTTGCGATGCGCTGCGAGGGCGCCATCTAGCATGATGTTCGAGACTAGATCTCCGTTTACCAGAATAAAATCACCGTCGACAAGCGATCGCTTGTCCATATCGCGAAGGACATCACCAACCGATCGCGCATCCGAGACTCGGACGAATTGAAGGACGGAGAAGGGGCATGTTCGTGCGGCGGTTGACCATCTGGAGCGGCTGATGTAGTCTTCGACTTGGTCGGTATGAGCACCACAGTAGATGTAAACTTCGTTGACGCCATTCATAGCCAGGAACTCGAGGGTGTATTCGATGAGAGGGGTGTTCGCGAGTGGGAGAAGACACTGGGTAAGTGGTGTCAGCTTGAGCATGGAGAGAAAAGGTCAATTCAAAGTCCCTTACTCTTGGCTTCTCGGTAGAAAAGGGGCTGTATCTATCCTGGAACGAGTCGGCGAGAACCTAAGAAGCACATTGTGAGCTCGCGCTGCGCCAAACCGATACCCCGCGATGTCACATACAACGGCCTGGAGAACATCCTCGCTCTTGCTCTCGGCGCCGCCAGACTTGGCGGACTTCTTGCCCTTGCCCTTGTGCGACATGTTGTCGATGCGATGCTAGGAACACTGCTTGACGTGTTGTGGGCGTGAGTTGTGAAGACAAGGAAGAAAGCTCGACGTGGGGCTAGCGAGTGACTCAATGGCCCTGAGCCTCATGCATGGAGCGCACGGGAAATTCTTCACCGAGGTGAGCTCACCGAGAGAGAGCCCTCGGTGTGTGCGGGGTGATATGCTGACATAAGCTTACAGGGATGCTACAGTGCAACAGTGCGTGCAGCCGTTGGCCCCGCACGGCCCGTGGCGGAACTCTCCCTCGAACGATGAGCTTCGATAGACTTTGGTGAGCATTCCAGCTCTCGTGAACTTCCTTGTCATCAGGCACAACCGACTCATCATTTCTGCAGTATGCGGCAAACTCTCCTCTTTTGCGGCTCTGTAATCGTGATTGATTCTGTCAAATATGCGACCATTGGCCTTTGCTGCCGTCCTACCTACCGGTTCGGGACATGCCTCCCAATTAAGCTCTGACTTGTGCCGATCAACATTTCATTGGCCCGGGAGGGAAGAAAAAAGGGTTGACAGTTGGTGTAACCAGACCAGCTGACAGTTGACGGCGCCGTCGTGAAGCCAACCTTTTTCACCTGAGCCTCGTGGCAGCTAAACAACAATCGACAGCCTTAGACGAACGCATGGATAGGCGCCTCGCCAGGCACGACAGGGCCTTCTCGAACCAGCAGAGATGGGATAGGTGTCGTCTCGGTTCCGGGAGGCGGCCGAGCCCGGTTGGGTTGGGGTGAATACTAATCATTATTGCTGGGCTCGCCGACCGACCAGTCCGACGAGTTTCGGATGCTTGCTTTTTCAGCGTGGTTTGTGGGAGACGCAGAGACATGCCTGTGGTGGAGAACGCACAGCACCTCTGTCAGCATTAACAAGTCTTGGAGCTGGAATTGTCTGACCTTTAACCTCATTGAAGAGGCCGTTTCCCCGAAACGAGGATGTTTCCGAGACAAAAATGTTCCGAATTGTGATGAAACCCTCAAATACCAGACAGGTAGTTCCCGCTCTGGCTACTGTACGAGTAGGCCGAGCGTGCCGACAGAGCAACGGCTGATGATGATCTCAGGCCAAGTCATGATTGCGTGGTCTGGCGTCAAAATCCGCCCTCTGTTGTTTCTTTGTTTCCTTTGTTTTTCCCTATCACATGTCTCACTCGTAGATTTTTGTCTCCCTGGCGATCCTTGCGTTCTGACTGGCAGCTAAAGTTCAAGCTGGAGTTCCAGGGCACTTTGCAGGAGGGACAGCAGCCCATTGACCCCGCAATCTTGAAGGATCCATGTTAGAATGTCATTTAGAATGATTGAATGTGTTGTCATGATGCCGTGTTTGGACTCATTGCCGTAATTTGGTGCTCCAACTCTTGCCTGTTTCTCTGGTGGCCGTAGAAGGCGTGCCTCGGTACAGTGCGCAAATACAGTTCGCGCCACGACTGCCCCATATGATCTGCACTGTATTTCCGTCCTTCCTTCCAAATCTGCACCTGACCAACTGCCATGGTCCAGGGTCCAGCAAGGCTCTATATCCAGCTCGCTTGTCTCTTCTTCCTCAACATCCGCTTATCTCTCTTCACTACGACAAGGCTTCTAAACATGTTCCAAAAGTCCTCTATGCGAGGTACTACGACACGCCATCCGTCCTAGCAACCACTCACAGGATCCAGCTAAGCGAGTTATGCCCCGGCCGTCAGGCGGCATGTGAGGAGAAGATCTTGCCCAAAGACCTGGGCTAGCAAACCACAAAGCCACACCCCTTGCCTAGCCCGCTCCCGCGCACCAAATTGCCCTCCAAGGATGTTCTCTCACCTCTGGTCGATCACTCTTCCCGGTTAGATCCGCTGAATGAGATCTGAGAGCCTGCTCCCTCGCCTACAGCGTCCATTCCAGGCGAACGGAGCCTGCGGCGGATGCTACCATGGAACCAACCTGGGTTGGTGGACAGATGACTGATGGATTTGGTTGTTCTCGACCATCATGACTCCTGCTTCAATATTGACTACTACCAACGTAGTCAATTACTGACAGCCGCCCCGTTTTCTCAACCAGCTCCTAGTCCAGACGGCCGTTGTCTTCGTATTTTCTTCTAGCGCCGAGCCAATGGAAGGTCCATTGTCGTCAAAGGGACTCGGTCCCTTGTGCTAAGTCTGATATGGTCCCCTTTCCTGCATTATGGGGCTCTCTCCTCTCGATACTTGGATCCCTCCAATATTTCCCGCCTTTTCTCACCTTGGGATGTTTGAGTGGATGCACTATTGACTCCAGGTCAAATCAACAAGCCGCATTCTTGAAACGGACCCTTGATTTTGTCCTGATATCTGGGAGTCTCACGACTGCACTAGCTCCCTCAAACTCAGACCGAAGCCATGGCTCGATAAAAAGCAAGAGAATACCTCCTTTGTTGGTTTTGAGGAACAGCACGCGACGGATCTGGGAGCGGGAGATGAGCAAGAGTCAAGACCGATGCAACATCACGCTGGCTTCTTGACTCTAGTGACTCGAGTTAACGTCCATAGCGGACCAATGACCCAAACAACCGGGTCTGGAACTCAATCGTGGGTTGCGACATGCATCCCGCATCGATCGAAGAGGGAAATTGGCTAGCATTCCTCGGGATGAAAGGAATCATAGCCAGGAACGTGGCTCCACGAGCTGGGCTGGGCGACCCAAAGGCACAGTTCGACAGCCTTCGTATCGACCATCACCCCGGCTTGGGTGGGTGTTTTCCAAGTTTTGAGCAGCAAGCGTTGAAGGGTCCGCGACAACCCACACCTGTCTCCCTGCATAGCGCAGCATGGCATGGTATCTGCTCTCCGCCCGCTTTGGACACGGGAGACAGACTCGATTTGAGAGAGAGCCAAAGAGGGTCTGCATCATGTGTCACTGCGCGTCCGTCCTGGTGAGGGTGCGGCGGTTGGATGAGCGACACTGGAGTGAGTGGGTGAAACCAGGCAGACAAAATTGTCTGCTCTCGGGACAAATGTGATGCCGGAAACAATCGGGGTTCAAGCCAAGCCGAGGGATAGAGTGAAGAGGACAGACAATTCGACTGACGCGATAGTAACCGGACACGCCGTGGGATCCGGGGCTTTGAGCTGAAGACGAGACGAGACGAGACGATGGAAATGGCGGCCTCGCTGTTCTTTTGCGCAATAACGATCAGCGTGGCGCCGAGGCCAGGACGGTAGCGGATGGATATCCTCCCATCTCAACAACTGAAAGTCTTCACAAACTAATAATGTCTAAGCAGCTACGGTGGGCAATGGTGGACGCCACCCAGTTGAGTCCGGGGCGATCTTCAGTGCAACCGGCCAACCAGAGACAATGGTCAGCGCGCGATGGACCAAAACTATGGATTTTGGCCCCGTCAAGGCGACACCCCAGCGACGGCCGCCAAACTTGTTCGCGCAATAAGGCTCCATTCCCACAGAGATGCTTGCTCGACGCTAGCCGTCCTCGGAAGGGCCCCCTCCGACTCAAGCTTTTCCCTCCTTTGCTGCCGCTCCGCTGGGCGTCCTATGCGCCTCGCCTTGCTCACAGCACAGGCCCCAGGGGCCCCCCCAGCGACCCCTGGTCAAGCCGAAGTGGGAATGGGAAGTGCCAAATCTGCTCTTAGACTACGGTACGGAAAGAGGTCTTGCCTGGGCTTGGGCTTGGGCTGGCTGGGGCTGCTGAGTGTCCATGAGAGTCGTCGTCCACTTGGAAGAGAGGGGGGGCTGTACGAAGCAC
>JABCKD010000895.1:0-12576 GCA_013186415.1 Fusarium sp. NRRL 66088 | reverse complement strand
GGTGCGAGGAGAGGGGGTGAACGAGTCGACGTCTGGAGTGAGTCTAGAGACCCATGTTCTACCAAGAGAGAGGGCGCCATCGAGAGCCGGTGGGTTTGTGTCTTGTTCTGCTCCAGTGCCAGTGCCTCCTCCGTACAAGGTACGCACGCACGCACACACTGCCTGCACCGCACCGCACTGCACTGGACGCCGGGGCTAATCTGGGCGCTGAGAACAGCGGGCTAACCAAGGCCAGGGTCAGGGCAGGGCAGGGTCAGGGTCAATATGGTCAAAGAGGGCCATAGAACCAGGGCCCAGGGCGCCGATGACTCCGCTGAGGCGACGGATAGACAGAGAAAAAAAAAAGGGTCGGTTCGGTGCGGCGAGCTACAGAGTGGGCTACTGTAGAAAGCAGCGTCCACAGAACCATCCATGGAACCCACCCCATCCCATCCATCTTGATCAGGTAGCAGGTACTTGTTGCGACGTGTAACAGGGGTTCGCTCAGTGATACACCAGCCCTGGCCACGGGCTTTCATGGATGCTTCAGCGCAGGTTGGCGGGCTCCCAGGGGGCGACCAAGACGAGGAGAGCTCTGTTGCCAGCCCGCCGCCTCAAACCAGCAAAACTCTCCAGCCCGGCCTCGGTCAAACTGGCTGCTCCCGACGGGAACGTAATCACGGATGGTGGTGAGCGAGCGAGTGAGCCATCCATAGTGTCGGTGATGACTAACTAGAGGAAGTCCGGTGCATGGGAATGCCGGGCACCGCACCGTACGGGCACACTCTAATCGGCTCCGACTGCAACACGCACAGAGGAGCAAGCCGACCGACATGACATGGACGGATGCGTGAAAGGAGGGGAAACGACCACAGAGAAGAGGGGCTACCGGTAATCAGAAATCACAACAGAGAAACGACCCGGTAATAATCCCGACATGAAAGGACCGTCGTCAGGAATCAGCCCTCCTTCTGCAGGCCGTCCGTCCCAGCATACCTACCTCACTACTCATACTGCTGCTCAGTTATTCCTTTTTCTGCTCTGCTCGGTCAATCATATGATAGCATCAACCACCAAGACTCCCAAACGTGGAGCTACTGCCCAGAGCGAGCCCAGGAGCCAAGAGGCTGGGATCCCAAGAAAGGACCGCCGCTTCCAGCAACTCGCATTACTGGCCTCGACGCTGGGACCCCAATTCACCTCCGCTCTTGTTCACATTTGGAGCTACCTGCGCTAAGGCACTGTAAGTAACGCGTTAGGGCATGATACCTGCTGAGGGTTCACAGCCCGGGGACCACTCGACACCCGGCCTGGAGGTCTGCAGAATGCCTGCATCACTATTGCTGATCTGCAGCGGTCTGCGCAAGCGGGGGAGAGTCTGTCTGCCCCTCCGCATCCTGACTGACCGAAGGAAGAGTTGACGGAGTCTGTAGAAGTAGCCCGCTAGCTGGGACATGGCGTACGCGAGGACTGTCTGAACGGTATGGAAGCGCATGCTTGATATCAGCGGCCCAGGAGCTTCGGTCCCGTAAGGCCAGTAAATCCGCCCAATCCCCCATTTTCGACGGCGTCAGAATCATTCTTTGGAATCCCTTTTCCAGCCAGTAGCAACTTGACCGGCCTCTTCTCCGGTGGCTTGCCCGCCACGAGCGTACCCTGTGCAACCACGACGATGGCGGGTGTCGCCTAGGCGGGCGCCTCATTGCAAATCCCATTGAGTGCAGCGGGCAAAGGCATCCAAAGCTGGCGCCGAAGTGGCCCAGCCGAAAGCCTGATTCTCCAGCGCTCCCATGATTTCGTTCAATGGGTGGATGTGGATGGGTGCTGCAATCTTTTCGGTGGGTCGGCTGGGCACCTCGGTGGGCGACACCTAAGATGGAATGCTCGCTTGCTCGAGGCAGGTAGGTGGTAGGAAGTAGGTAGAGGTAGACATGGATGAGAAGGGGGAGGCAAGGCCTGTACGACCCTCTGATGAGAAACAAAGGGCCGGCGGGTTAGTGCATAGCACGAACGGGGTCGTGAGCCTGCTGAACACACGAATGAAGTGTGAGAGGCAGAGAGTGCAACCAGCCCAGCCTGGCGAGGTGACCATGAACTGATCCTGGCTCTGTAGGTCCTGTAGGTACTGTAGGCTGTCAGCAAAGAATTTGACCCAGCTGGGGAATCGAGGTGACACCTCCCAATACCCGTTCTTTTGGTGAATGTTAATTCAAGACAGGCCAGGTGGTTCAGGCGTGGGCTTCTGCTCGGCGCGTGCAGTGCATGCCTTGCTCCCACAGCCAATCTTCTCCCCAGGAGCAGCACCTTTTTGCTCCGGGCAGCCACCTTGCAAGCGCCCCCTTGAGCGCGCGTGGCTCCAGGGATTCCTCCCACCGTCCTAAGCTGCATTCGGCCGACTGTCTTCCCTGTAGCCATGCTCAATGCCTCCATCCACCGCGTCACGTTGTGGCCATGCGCTGAGAACGCCCATGTCCCTGCAACCATGCAACCACGCTGTGGGCATGGCCCACCCAACTCTGCCCCACGCGCCGCCTCTTTGCCTAGGCTTGCTTCTTGCAAATTGCACCCGAGCATGCAGCCGTCGGAGTAATGCCAGAGTCTTCCCGTCTCGTTGGTGTGCAGACACTGGGGTAAATCAGGCACTTTCAACTCCCTTCCATGCTGATGGTGTCTGTGGCTTTCGCCTATGGCAGTTCGCGAGGGGACAGGGACGGGAGCCCGGGTTTAGGCCAACTTGGCAATGGATGCTGATGCCTGTCAGTCTCGCCGAGAGCAACAAGAAGGGTTAATACTGAAACACTGCTTTGAAACGGCTGCTGGAGTAGTACCCCGAGACGACCAAAAGCAAAGCCATGCTTGATACGGGCATGGCCCTGCCTGGATACCCTCACATGCCCAGGCATGTTTGCTTCATCTTCTTCAGACCCTGTCATGTTCCTCAGCGCTAACCCAGTTTCCTGACTCCGACATAGTTTTGGTGGCATCGTGCTTCTCGAGCTCAGCATGGGAAGCACAGGGTACAGTGGCGTTTGAGAGAGGCCAGACAACGGGAAATGGGTGTTGACGAACGCCATACACATGCTTGGGCCAAGCTGATTGTCACCAGGTGTTGCTGGCGAAGTTTAGATCCTCCATGTGCGCCGCCGACACTGATGTTCCTGTGCAAAGCTGGCCCAATTGGACAGTGAAGTGTCTCGGGGCTGGTTGCTGAAGCGCCATTGACTCAGCGTGGGTAGGTCCTGTAGTGTTGCAGCTTGCTGTTCCCGCTCCAGGCTATCTCCAAGACACCGATCATTAGTTCAACGGATATCGCAGCCGAAATCTATGCCTAGCCAGCCTGTCAGCATCTTGGCTCAATCATCACGTCACACTCGCTTGACCGTTTGAGGGTTGAACAAGGGCGCATCATGCCCTCCCTGACGCGAAATTGGGATTTGCACGGTCGCCGCCTCTTGTGCTTCGTCCTAGCTTCTAGAAGCCCAAATGGAATCTGTCCCGCGTCAGGGGCCGGGGCCTGTGACAGACCTTGGGCGGCCGAGCAATTCAACTCGACTCAAAATCCCGTCGACGAGCCACGCGGTCATAACTCACGCTGGAGGACATAACAACGGGGTTCTGATTTCGGAGCAGCCGAGCTGACCTGGTACTGATAACGTGATTTCGAAACGACCACGAATTTAGCGGTGAGATGAAGCCATCAAGAATGGGAGAGCTCCAGCAAGACGACTAAAGGTTGATGTTCACGGTCCGTTCAAGATTAACACGTGTCGGGATGAGAAGGAGCAAGCAGCCGCCTCCTACGTGCCTGTATCCGTAGCACCTACCTACCTGCCTTCACACAAGAGCTTGAAGCCACCAAGAAGGAAGGCACAGGTCGGTCACATCATCAACAATCTATTCATTCAGTCGATCAATTCTCAACTTACACAATCCATCACTCGTTTTATTTTCAACAATCGCAATCAGATTCTAAAGAAAGCGGCCAGATGCTTCATCACCAAGGTCTACTGGTGCTGATCGCTCGAGGAAGGAATAGCCGCTGAAAGGGCACACACCCAACACAACTGACCGACGCCAGCAATTAGTGTCACGGTAATCGTTAACCGCTCCTCCACCTTGTCGTAGGCGCGCTTCGCTAGGACGTCACTAGTGTCTCCTTCCAAACCCACGGCTGGGTCCTCGTACGGTGCCAATGCCAGAGCGAGAAGATGCCGCGGGGGCAAGACAAGGACATCGGAGGATCTGCCGCCATTTTCCTTGGCCTGCCGTCGCTAAGCCCCTGTTCCTTGGAGCCCCAGACAGCTTGCAGTGTTGAGCGGGCCGTGTCGCAAGTCCAGGTGCGAGACGAGAATGCTTATGCTGCTCCATCAACTAGGGACGCGGTATTCCGTCATGCCCAGGACAGAGCCTGTCGACTGCCCTAGTCCCAAGTCATCGGCATCCCGAAGGTTATGGACCGACAGTTGCAACGACGACGAGGTGGCACCCTTGGGAGATCGGGCGGCAAAGCCCCCAGCCATCATCAGCCCATCCAGCGCCTACTGGCATGATTTCGGTTGAGTGGGCAATGGTCGTTGTACAACACGCATTTCGCCGAAACCTTCTAACGGTTTGCTGGGAACTGGCAGCAAATTGGTTCGCGCATCGAACGCATGGACATGGACAATTTCGGCGTGGTGGCCCATCACGGCTGGTCCGGTGGTTAGAACTCACTCGCCAGAAGGCACACATACCCCGATACTATTGGCTCAGTAAGGATTTTCAACGTCGTTTGCAAGAGGCCACAGACTCCGCTCCAGCCTGGAAATAATCGGGTTTTGGTGACTTGGCTGTCAAAGAATTGTTGCCTTCAACCACTCAATCCCTACACCGCACCGTAACTGGAACACGGCGAGCTGACTACTCTACAGGGAACGATGCCCCAGGTCACCTGAGGTTCGCACGAGAGACAATTCCTGATACTCAGACGCTCAACCTGACATCTCATTTCTGATGGGCACCATGGGAAGGCATCTGCCCAATGAGGCACGGTAGAGCTCGCTGAGGAGTCTTGAGCAAAGCCTGGGTTGTGACTGGTCACTTTTTTCCGTCTTGTCGGCATTCCCACGTGGCCCATGGCAGAGCTCGTCACACAAGGAATCCGCTGTGCGGAACGTTGACGGGAGAACCCATAGGAGAAGAGATTTCATCCGAACCCTCCTGCGAGTTCTGAACCTTCTCGTATAGTCAGGCAAGATGAGCCCTGAGGCTCAACGCGAAACTCCAGACTAGACGATCCGATCCGGCAACGTCTGGCTACAGTACAAACCCAATCTTGCATCGGCAGAAAGCATCAACGTCTGATTTGTTCAGAATCCACCGACGGCAGACTGATGGGTATGCGATCGTTTATGGGTTCGGCAACGATCTACATGGCTTCTTGGCAAACAAGTCTGAAGTAACAGCACGGGAGCGGCTCCAACACCCAACCAGACAGCTATTTGACCCTCCGTGACAGGGCTGGAGCTGATAGCAGAGACTTCATGGACGTCTGCTTTTTCAACCACCGCTGATACTCGGCAGAGATCCACATCCACAACCGCAACCGAGCCCTCAGTCAACTCGATAGCGGTTGGGTGTCGGAAGCCGAAAGCGAGGGTGTGGGACTAGCACCAAAATCCAACAAGGCTCCTGCCTGCTCGTCGCACTGGTGGAGCCCGCCACGTGGGTTTGAGGAAGCCACGCGTTTGCAACACGAGCGGTGGGGTCGCTTAGACGCCGACATAAGGCGCCTTTCCACAGCTGCATTGTTCCAGGCCAGCCACAGACCCAAAACCAGCCCAATAACCCCGGGACTTGTTACGGCAAGTCGTCGAATTGTGGATATTCTCACCCGGAGGCGGACGTCATGGCCGATGAAGAAGCTCTTTTCTTCTTTTTTCTTTCCTTTTTCTCTTGGCCAAGACACCTAGATGAGGGTCCAAAGCGGTGACCAATGTGTCGGTCCGGGCCCCTTATGATCCACTGAAGCTTGGAGCGTTGCTTCGGTCAAGTTGTTGCTTGCTAGTGATGCTTGGAGCCGTCTGACGGGAACTGTTGGTTGCCCATACAGATGCCCATGTGGCCATGTGGCATGGCATGGCACCGGGTCGGATCGCTTCATCAACATGCACACACAGGACCAGCCGACCCATTCATTCGGCTCACCAGTGAGCAATTTACATATTGTTGATCGAGACTGGACGGCTGACTGCGCACCCAACGCCATCGTCAGCTTAGGGCGGCTGGACGGCATGACGGACAGCGTGTTTCTGACGATAAGGATGCGTATCACCACAGCAGACTTGTGTCTCTTGCTTCACCCTGGCGCATGAAGACGACTTTTCTTCTACAGGCATCAACCCTTTTCGATCAATAGCCACTAGGACACTCTCCGATACCAGTGTTTTGAAACCAGAAACTGACGGCATGCGCCCGAGTTTTAGATGCACCATTATCTCGGGGCGCAATTGAATCAAATGTGCAGGGTTCCTCTGCCGGTCTCGTTCAATCCCTTGCCGGCCACGCGAAGTACAAAGTACTTTGCCATGTGCCAGAAACCTGGGAAACCCACGAGAACGATCATGGAACACAACACAGATCCCTCTAACCATTCCAGGACGGCAATATCCACAACCACTGCGGACCACTCGGGGCCACCCAGCAGACAAGGGAGTGGACAAAACACCTTGGGCAGCAATCGAGGCTCCCAAAGTCTCGCGACTTTGCAAACGGTGGATAAGCTCACTTGCTAAAAATCCAAGCTGATGCTATGAAAGTTGCCAGACCCATAACCACGTGCCGCATCAACTAAAGGGCTCGGCTTGCGGCCGCTTCCTTCTAGCCCTACGGTGTTTCGATTCGATGTCAGTTCCGATGGGCAATCTCTGAGTCCGACAAACGAGGGCAACGGTCTTGAGATCATACAAAACAACCGGACCGGCTTGCTACCTCGCTTGTGTTAACTGACCACAGAGACGGCGCGTCGTTAAATGAGACTGCCTTGGAAAGGCACGCCATCCCCGTACGTGGCGTGCTTCTCACGTGGGACGGCACTCAGTGCATGGCACATTGTTCCCTGCCGAAGCCTTGCTTGAAGGTGACCAGCCCCTTTTCACAACCCCTCTTTTCAAGATCGACATGGGTTCTTCACGGCGCATTCCGTCGTCGTCTGTCGTCTGTGGTTTGTACCGAGTACGGGCTTGACTCCATCCCGCGTGCCTTGTCTGTCCCTGCCCATAACACAACCATCTCAGAGCAAGCCACGATGCGATGCGACGTGGAGAGAGAGGTCAGCGTTAACCTTTTGGGTTTGGTTAGCAGAGCCTTGCCGACCCTTGCCTGGCAGTGCCGGTTAAAGATGGCTTGAGGAGGCTGGCGACCCAAGCCTTGGCTAGTGCCGTTTGACTCGATCACCACGTGGACGTGGACAGATGCACTGCTCTGACGGACGGAGAATTGACAGTGACCCAGCAGGGATCCCCATGGTCATTCTGCATTCGAGGCCAAATTGCATTGTGTATGGAGCACCGTGGTGAATGTCTTACACTGGTCCATGTTACACGGGTCCATGAGTGTCAACATCCCAGCCTTGGTTTAGGCATTGATTGAATGATTGATCGCCTGTCTGCCCGCGGCATCTCTCAACGAGATATCTGTCTTGGCTATTATTTGACCATCATGTCTCATCTCGTTGAGATTTGGCAACCGAGGCTCGCCTTCGCCGATAGCTTGCCAAGCTGTTGGCTCTACCGTCCAAGTTGACTCCAGCCTCTTTCACGATAACAGCAATAGTTTGCGCCCTGTCGGTCGAAGCCCCCCCACTGGGAGAGACTGACTGAACCGACTGGCCCCTATTCTGTCGTGGGCTGAAAACCGTGCTCGCCTTTGATACAAGCGTTTCTCTCCACAAAGTCCACCACGGGAGTCCATGGTGCCATTCCGTCACTCGACGGCGTTTTATCCCGCCAGCCGCCAAGTGGGCATGGCGCAGGCGCCGCCCCTCCGACCGTCTCTGGGCCTTGCATTGATTGCATTGCGCTCACGGACCCAAGTTTCCCCCTGACCCGCTTGCACGCACGCAGACAGGAGCTATCACGGAGTCTGGCATGGCTTCAGCCAAAACTCTCAAACTCATTCACCTTGGCCGGATGGGGGTAGACGACGATCCAATCCAGCAGTGTGCCGGTGGCTTTGGCTTCTTACCATTCTCGCCAATGCCGAAGACATAATGCGGAGCCGCTCCCGCAATTCACTCTTGTGCAAAGAACATATCGAGTTGGAGGTGGTGATAGACATACATTTGGTGGTTTTTAGCCCTTTCCATCCATCTCTTGACCACTGTGGCACTCTGCTACCACCAACACCGGCAGGCCTGTCCCCTCTACACGGCACCCTTGTGGAGGGAGTTGCTGGTATACGAGTCACGTCCATGTACTGATGATTTTTAGTCTGCCTCGTACGTAGGCATAGATCCGAGGCACGGTCGTCGTCACTCAGAGGCAGCGCTTGCTCGGCCACCGGCAAGGGCGAGACTCCTGTCATGAGTTACCAGGCTCATTGTCGCTATCATTCACGTTGTTGCAAGCCATCTACATATCTGCTACCACGTGGGGCAGCTCTTGGACCACCTTCCCGTGGCTCTGGATCTCAAGAGTCATGTCCCGTCGACGGACGTCCCAGGCCTGTTGATGACAGGTAGACGGCGTGTGGGGAACCCCAGCTCGTTGGTGAACTGGCACGCACGATATCGATCAGCCAAGAGAAATAGATTAAGCTGGAGGAGGCCAGATCGACACACCACTCCTGTGCTGCTCCCCGAGCTCCTCCTGGTGTTATCTCGACAGTGCCTGTAGGAGCAGGACAGGACGCAGATCAGAGGCCATCCAATTTCTCACCCAACGAGTTGGCCACCACCATCTGGCATGCTCCCGCTTCCCCGAGATCACCAATTCCTGCGCCTGCGTGTGTGCCGTATCATGCACGGGCACGGCAGAGCAGCTGAGCTCGGGGCAGGTCAGGGCTCAGCCTGCAGCCAGACCCAATCCTCTCCGTCTCTCCCTCTTGCTTCCTCTAGCTTGCTTCCTTCCCCCACGGGCCTGTGTCAGCTGCTGCAGATACAGCGTTACAGTCTCACGGCTCTTGCAAGCGCCCGTCATCGAATGGCTCAGCTTGGCGGAAAGCTTGTGTGCGAAGGGGAGAGCCCAATGGTGGGAGGATGTGACTCGCGAGGAAGAGGAGGTGTGGGTTTGTGTGACAACGTTGGTGTGCGGCCGTGCATAGGGAGGAGATGATGTCTGTTGTTGGTTGGTATTCCGGAGCATATCCAGCCCTGCGGGCTGTCATGACAGGTTGCACTTGTCGTATCGCAAAGGCGGTGTTGAATCAGACATTTGTCATTTGCGCGGAGTCGGAGCAGAGCAGGGCAAGGGGAACAAGACAACGAGAATGAAGACACACACACACACACATCAGCTTATCCTTCTCCAAGGTTAGTGAATAAAGTAGAAGAATAATCATAAAACAGTAGATAAAAGTGATCCAACGTATTCCTGTTTTTAGGATAACTCTTTGACTATTTTGGTGTTATTTTGATATAAATTTGCTGATAATATTTAAGAGGAATTAGACTGTCTTGATCGTTCTGATGCCTCGTTTAGGGGGGTGATGAGGACAATGTTGTCGCTGGAATGTCTTACCGGAAACTGTGTGCCTGAAGGAGACAAGAGACAAGAAAAGACAGGCTATTCCGTCAGAGGCGCTCATAGGCTGGCGATATACACACACGCAAGGACCAAGTGCTACTTGCACCCTCTGGAAATATGATGTGTCAATTGACCTGAACCTAGATGGGTGGTTTTTCTATGGATGCCTCTCGGACCTCTCTCTCTCTGTCCTCCCAACAAACCGAGCCAGGTCAGGCCAGATATTGTAGATGAGTCTACATAGTAGCAAGAACCGTTCAAACGCCAACGCTTTTTTTTCACTTCCAAGCCTCTCTCCCCTCCCAATAGGAGTTTAGTACAGATCGGGGACGCTTCTCTCTGGCGAGTCTATTCCATTCCATAGCGTCCCTCTCTCTCCCTTCCAATAACCATCATCCTCCATCTCAACAGCAAATGTCCAAGTGCCAATCGTAAATTACAGCAATGTCAGCCAGCGTCCCAGCTTATAGCGCAGCAGGAGCCCTGTCCTTTCTCCAACCCCGAGCCCGCATGTTATCCTCGATGGCGCGCCAGATGTGTTCCACAATCTCCTTGTCACGGAAGCGAGAGGCGTCGTGGCCTTCTCCACGCCAACGGTCGATACCCGTGGACAGGACGCGATGGCCCCAGCTGCGGATGTTATCCGGAGCCTGGTCGCCTCGCCAGCCAACAAAGATGCCGAGTGTGTGCTTGAATAGCTCATCGGGGTCGTGCCACTTGTAGTTCTTGAACTGCCACGTCTGGCCCGTCGTGAAGACGGCGACGATGCGGTTCCAGTACTCGGGCTTGAACTGTTCTGAACCCTCAACTAGGATGAAGCGCATTGGACGGTTCGGATCCACAGCGCGGATAGTACGCTGGACGTGGAGCATAGTGGCAGTAGAGCCTCCAGCGTCAGGAGGGATGAACTTGCCGTCCTCAAGAAAGGATCGCGCGTTGGAGAGACGGAGGAGGGAGGAGGCGGATGGAGATAGAAGAATGATAGGGTCTGGTCGCCGTGTGGGAACCTTTTGGTTGAGCGCGAGGGAAGGGTTGGTTGGAATACTGGAAGAACTGGACTGGGACTTTTTCTGTATGAAGGGCACAGCAAGCTTGCGCACATGGGAAAAGTCCTGGAGAGGTCAGTCAAGGCTCAAAAGATATCTCATATGGGAAGGAAAACACATACCGTAGGCTTGATGCCCCTGAGAACCGTGTTGCGATCACCCATGCGTCGCTCGCCATTGTAGATACCGGCCAGCCTGGGGTCCATGGTACCACGACCTGATCGCGCTTGCGCGGCCGAAGAGACGGCTCCCGTCTTCGCCGTTGTGGTCGCGCCAGCAGCAGCCGCATCCTTATCACCAGCGACGGGCTTGATGTACTCGCTTTCCTCACTGGCACCCTCGAGCCAGGTAATCAGATCCAGTCGCTCGATGAAGCCCAGGTTCTGGACCTTGCCAGCACCACCAGCGGCGGCGAGCTCATCGTTGAGCTTCATGGCCGACGCATTGTACTCGGGGATGGCGACCTCGCGGTTCAACCAGGCAAAGTAGATACTGCGCAGGTCGACGGGCTTGTCGTGCGACACGAAGCGCGTCGGGCTATCGATGGGGACGGCGACGCTCCGGCCGGGGAAGCACAGGTGAGTAGCCTGTGAGAGAGGGACCGCTGGCGCTGAGGCGTCGGGAGAGACATCTGCGGATGCTCTTGGGATGAAAGGCGCTTTCGAGGAGATGGACTGTCGCAGGAGGACAAGGCCGTCGAGGTCGGCGGCGGACGCCATGATGGGGCGAAAGTTTGGCGCGTAAGCAGGAGATTAATTGCAAGAAAGATGAATAAGGTAGGCTGTTTATATCGAGTCGAGTAGCAAGCGATTGTCAAGTTATGACAGAGTGTTTCGCGATGTTGATGGTTGGTGCGAAGGTGAGGTCGGTGCAAGTTGAAGATGAAAGGCTGAGGCTTGCATTTTTGGGAAGCTCACCTTGGGAAGCTTCAGAGCCGCATTGGTCAATTCGGTGAGCGGCCAATCAGAACCGAGCATCCTCACCTCGCTTTGGCTTTCTGACCTTTGAATTCCAACGTCGCATTTTCTCTGCATACGAGACGCATGATCTAATTGGGCAATTTGATTTTAAAGCGTTTTCGGCAATTAAAAGGTTTCTGTCATTCCCGTTTTGGTGATTTTTTTCCCATAACTTCTCCGCGGTATGCCGAAATACCCGTGATATCCGGGGACTGTAGGGTAGAAGATGAATGGAGTTGGGGATTTGAGTTAGTTGATTCCAATTTGCATTGACTCATCCTTCTCTTACTGAACTGATCAGGTGAACCTGCTTGGTGAGGGGTGTGAAAGGAGCATTTCCGGTATGATTGCGGGTTTTTCTTTTGCTAGTTGATACTTTCTTAGTTGTCTTGGCTGTACGACGTGAGAGTTGATTTAGTTGTCAACACCACGCAGATGAAGCGTAATTTGGTGGTGATGGGCAATCCCAACTTCGCCATATCCACAACATACCGAGCTTTTTCATGACATGTTCGTCATGATCAGCAAAGCATCATGTCCATCTGAGCCATCCTATTCCAATTGTGCCCCTGGCGAGACATGCATTTCTAAGCCTCTTGCCGCCAAGCGCGAGGGCGTTTTCCCCAAATCAACGGGGGGCACAAAGGGCTCGGGGGGACCATCACTCGGGCCATTTACATAATTCAGGGAAATCCCACGCCGAATCTCACTCTCAAGTACCGTATACTTGTAGTGTACCAGCACCAAATTGATTCTAGAAGCCCGCCCGTTTTTCGCGCTTGCGCCCATCAGCCTACGTCCACTCCCTCCGCCCCTACAACTTCTTTTTAAGGAAAGTGAAGGGAGGGGGGGAAGGGGGAAAAAGAAAAC